>APFE030061953.1:0-14753 GCA_000404065.3 Pinus taeda | reverse complement strand
TTTAGTTCATGTTTTAGAAACAATCATAATAGCAAGAAGAGAAACTTTGTTTTCATTTTCTTGGTTAAAACTTTACTTCCAAATCTGACTTAAAGCACTTTTAGCTCTCATTTCATTTTCTCTAGATTCTTAGCAGTAGTAGATTTAAGATTTTGTGAGGAATTAAAAGATCAAAACCCCAAAACAACTTAAAACTCAAAAATACTGAAGTAAGAAGGGCCATTTAGCACATATGGTGCACTACACTTCATCAATTTACGATACCCGGATTGATAATTTATGTAGAGCAATTTAGGACACTAAATTGACCAAACACACTCTAAGTGTTTAAAGAAAAATATGTAAGTGTTGATCATGTTCTTGTTTACTTTTTGAGTAAACTAAAATACCATCTATGAATACAATGACAAATTTGTCAAGGAAATGACTCAAAACACTATTCATTATGCACATGAATATTTTTGGTGCATTAGTGAGTCTAAATGGAAACACCACAAATTCATAGTTTCCATACCTTGTTCTGAATGTTATTTTATGTATATCTTCATCCTTGATCTTAATTTGATGATACCGAGACCTTAGATAAATTTTTGAAAAGAATGAAGCTCATTGGACTTGGTCAAACAAGTCATCAATCTGGGGTAAAGGATATTTATTTTTAATGGTCATTTTGTTGATCTGCTTATAGTCAACAAAAATCCTAAGAGTCCCTCTTCCTTTTCAAAAAATAAAACTGGTGCACCTCAAGGAGATACACTAGGCATTATGTACTTATCTAACATATCTTGCAACTGAATTTTTAGCTACATTAGCTTAGGATTACTCATTCTATATGGAGCTTTAGATACCGAAATTGTTCCAAGAATGAGAACAATAGTGAAATCTATATCTCTTCTTGGAGGAAGTCTTGGCATCTCTTCAGGAAAAACATTCTTATATTGCTCCAAAATAGGATAGTCTTTTAGGAACAACTTATGTTTTCGATAGGTCTTCAACTTGAACTAAAAATATTTGGGAGCCTTTATGAGCACTTTTCTTTAATTGTAAGGCAAAAATATGCCTCATAGAAATAGCTCTTGGAACTCCTTTAACCATACAACCCTCCCCCTCACCATTAACACAAGTGAAATACTTTTCCAGGTAATTCAGAATTACTTTGCGAGATTCTAACCGGTCCATCCCAATAGGAACATCATATGACCCCAAAGGTAAGACATTCAAACTTAAATGTGTGTTCATTCCATTCAAGTTCAATAAACAATGTATACTTATTTATGTAACTTTCCTTTTTGCTCCCATATCTAGTTGTACTAACGAAGGTATTCTTTGTTTTCCTTTTTCAGTTCACACTTTTCAGTTGTATTAGGGGAAATGTAACTTAAATTAGATCTGGGGTCTATTAACGCTGAAACATTTTGTTCAGAAAATTTACCTTGGATTTCCACCATAATGGATCGGTGGGCTACTTTCCTCCCGTCCAATGTTGTATTGATCCTCAAAATATTGTAGGCGATGTCATTGATTGTAAAGGCTTCTTGTAGGTTATTTATTGTTGCTCTTTTATTCACTGGGTTTTGTGGACAATCTCTCCACAAATGGTTCTCACTGCAACCCCAACATTTAATTGGAGGTCTGGATGTTTCTCTGAAGTTCTTATTCCCTGCTCTAGCTCCTTGTCCACCTTTTTGTCCTAAATTTCCTGTTCTGTTCACACTTTTGTTATAATTCCCTCCTTGATTACTTTTTAAAGTGTTTGGAAAGGTGGGTTTTTTAAACCCCTTTTTCTTCGTACTAAACATATCATGTTTCTTGATCATCCAACCCTTTGAATTTTCACCTTTATTTTGGTTCTGATTAAAACATAAATTTTCATTTCTTATAGTTTCATCCATGGTCTTTGGATTGTCAAACTCAATCCTCTCCCTATATGAAAAAATGAAAGTAGTTAATGAACCTTTGTATTTTGGATTTTCCCTCCTTCAAATTTGGTACATACCTCAACAAACTCATAAACTTGTTTACAAATTCATCCATGGTGGAATTTCCCAATCTTAACTCATGAAACTCTTTGGCCTTCTCATCAAAATACCTTTCAATTAGATATTTCTTTTTAAATTTCATTTTAAAGAGTTTCTGTGTTAGATTTTTACTTATGATTCTTTTTATCTCTTTATTTTCCTCCCACCATCAGTTTGCTTTAATAATTAGATGGTATGTTGCCAACCTGGCTTTCAAATTGCTTGAATAATTGTAGACCTTGAAATACTTGGACATATTAAGAAGACATGCTTATGCTCCTTCTTCAGATTCTCCATCAAAATTTGGAAGACTGTTCTTTTTAAATTATCCTTGCAACTGAGATGTAGTCCTCTTCTTCTTGGACACACAAGTACTACTTTCAGATTTCTACTCTTCTCCCTCATTAAAATCATGGGACTTACTTTCACTAGAAGTTATGGAATCACGTGTATCA
The DNA here is from genome assembly GCA_000404065.3 of Pinus taeda. Lineage (NCBI taxonomy): Eukaryota > Viridiplantae > Streptophyta > Pinopsida > Pinales > Pinaceae > Pinus > Pinus taeda. The sequence continues at coordinate 12,280 of APFE030061953.1, read as the reverse complement.
GTTCATTCACTCCTAGTCCTCTTCTTATGAGTTTTTGTTGTTTTCCTATTAGCTCTATCTTCTTCAAATTTTCTCAACAAATAATCATTGATCTCCTCTCATTCTTCTTTAGCTTATGATAGTATTTCTCAATTGGCCTTTATATTATCTAAATATCCCTTCAAACTACGAATTACTTGCAACATTTCAGATTATTGATTTTCGGTATTACCAGTTCCTCACCACCTCTAGGTGACCCAAAAGTTTTCCCATTATATTATTTAGATGATACTTCAAACTTTTCCTAATAATTCCTTTGATTATTTGATCATAACATAAAGAAAATATTTGTTTCAGTTTAGGACCCATAAAAGGCCTAATGTTGTAACCTATAGCTCCGATACCACTTATAACAAATCCCTAATTACACTCTTTTTTTTTGAAGAACAAATTGTATCTTTTTATGTCATTCTTACAGGAATGCCCAACATTTCACCCGAATGTCCCTAAAGATGGATGATTTTTTTTCCCAAAACGTTGGGCATTCCAGTAAGAATAACACAATATTCTAGAAGCTTTTGACTATCGAAATTTACATGTAGAAATTGTATCTTTGTATTTAGCTTATTTTTCTTGTAATAAATCCTATTGGAATCCTTTTTGCAAGTAGCTATGTCTTGGATTATTTTCTTTGAGCAACAATTTTTCTGTTAGCATTGTTCTTACTACATCTTATAGATGCATCAACATTTTTACATTGTATATGATTGATCATATCATTAAACTAATGCTTTAACTCTCTTATTTTTGTGTATAAATATTTCCTTCCTCAACTTCTAGTACATTAGTATGTTCTTTGCATTCATAATTCTTCCAATGACTTCCTCCCTAAAATGTTATTCCTTTGCAACTTAACATATACTTTATGCTTTATATATTTTAGTAAAAATATTTGGATTTAAGTTCATTGTGGCTATATGACTTATGAAATGGTTCTAATGAACTCCCATAATATAATCTCCTATAATTTTACCATGTATTTTGGATTTGACTTTTATATATATATATATATTATAATATATATATATATATATATATATATATATATATAATAGATATATATATATCCACTATACACAAATTAATGATTCTTACCTAAGTTGTTTTTACTCGATGCTTTTAGTTATAAACCTTATGTTGATCATTCTGCATTAGTCAATATGTCTTCTCATAGGCCATTGCAATATATATATATATATATATATATATATAATATATATATATATATATATATATATAGTATTATATTATATATATATAGATTATGATTTTTCTTCGTCTAAATGATTGTCTCATATACATGTCTCTCTATGGCATAGCCATGAGGGTTTATGCAACCTACCCAATCAACTATTGTGATGAGGCTTCAGTAGATCAATGACAATTAGTAGTTTAGGGTTTCTTTTGAGTTGATGACTATTCTAACATTCATTTTTCGCTCATTCATTCAACAATTTTCTAATTTGACCTTGTTGCTCTGCAACTAAAACTCTTTGTTTCCTTATTACACTACGTTAGTGAATAAGGGATTGAGAATCCTATCTGTGCAAGTGATTTTTATTCAAACTCTCTGGGAGAAACCCTCGTTCTTCATTTCTATGAATTTTTATCAAATGTGAGTGGTTCTCATACTATTATTGTTTTATTTGCACATTATTGTTTATAACCCTTGCCAGGCTTGCTCTTAATGTAATTACTTTTCTTTTTCTATGGGTTTTACAGGAACATACAAGACTAATTCTCTAAATTTGTAACAATTTCTTTCATACTTTATGCCACTAACCATGTGAGAAAATTTGGGGTTTTTGCATTCTTGTTCTAAGAATATCTTCACTATGAGCAATGAAATAACGTTTTCATTATCTGATTAATTTAAAGGTAACCACTGTAACATGGTTTTCTTAGATTTCCTTATTGATATTAATATGATTCTAGGTTAATATTTTTCTTTCAAATCTTTCACTTGTATATTTTTATATTCAACTACAAGGTTGTGGAACTATCTCTCTATCGACTGAGCTTTTAAATCTCTAGGGTTTTTACCTTCAATTCATGCTTGAACAACTCTATGTTTCCAGGTATACCCATAAATATCTTTCATTTTTGTTTAACCTGCTTTCATATAAATAATACTTTAGATTTACCATAGTATTTCTTAGTGCAACTGTGCATATATATATATATTATATATATATATATAATATATATATATATATATATATTATATTATATATATATATATATATATAATATATATATATATATATAGTATATATCCCACACTCTGTTTTGGGGTTAGACCAACTCTCTCAATCTTTATATTGAAATTTGGGCTTTTTTGTTTCATGGCTCGATTTAGTTGTCGCAACTTCCAAATCGAGGAAGAAACTCCTCCTATTTCTGGTATAGATAATAGATTCATCATGTTTATTTATTTTTGTCATCCAATTTTGAAATATAAGAATGATTATAATCACAGCTGGTTCCTTTACTAGAAACCCTAGCATACTAAAGATTAATGTCGAATTTGCAAGAGGTTGTTATAAAACCCTAATAACTGTTCATACAACAATTTTTTTAGAAATATAAGGAAATTATATTTATAAAATAACAACATTATTTTGTATCGGGCTTTTCACACTTAAGGGTTTTTAAGCCCTTAGTACCTCTTCTCTTCATAAATTCATGTTTCTTTCTACATAATTTATTTTTAATTTCTATAACATTTCATTTGGATTTTTCAACCTATTACTTTTTAATTTGGATATAGGATTTTCTTTCATTCTACACAAAATCAATATCCTTATCCTCTATTAAAATAATATAATCCTATTACAAAGGCTTTTGATAGAGCACAAGAATTGAAACCCAGGTAAATAATGTACAAAATTGTTGTTCTTTCCACTTAATTGCAAATGTAATTCATTTTTGTTTACAAATTTTAACATAGTTTTTCTCCTTTTGCATGTATGTAGGTAAATATTTTACCAGTCTACCAAGTCCTTTTTCCTTCAATGTTTCCAATATGGCTCATCAACAACTTTCAAAACATTTGTTTGTCCTACTAGTTCGGATGTTCCTGTACCCTCGGCTCCCTGTCTTCTTGCACATGACTGAGTTCGAGACAAACATCAATTCCTAATATCTGTTTTTGGTTTAATATTTTCTATTATTAGTTCTCACTTCCTTATTAGAAGGTTAAAAGTACAATCTTCTATGCCTCCTTATGTATTGTAATTTGAGGGTATTTTTATTTAACCCAAAACTATTGTTACTTGACATTTATTGAGGTCATTCTCGACCTACTCTACTAATTAAGGTAATTTTTCTCCTTAATGATATACAGAGGGTGTTCATGCCATTCATCTTTGTGATTATATAAATGTATTTCATTTATTTATATTTCCAAGTTATTTACACAATGATGGAGTTCACTCTTATTTCTCTATGTAATTGTTTTATTGAATGTTCAGTCTTTTAGAACTTGTATAAATAGTAATTATCATTTAATGTGTTATTCACAGCGATATCAGAGACATTTGTAATAAGTTTCAACTCTTTTTGAAATACTATTTTCTTGCTTATTTCTAGTAATTATTGTAAGTCCTTATAAAACTTTTACTTATATTTACTGTTCACACACACACACACAATCATAACTTCGTTTCTCCATTCTAAAGGATTTGAAAAACAAAGTACTATGGATTTTAAAGTAGTATTTAATATTGTATTGTCATAGTGTTGTGTGTATGTGTATATATATATATGATTTTAGATATATTGTTACTTTCTATAGGCTACCTTTATACCTATATTCAGCCAAATACATTTTGACTACTTGTATTTATACATTTAAACACAACTTAAAACTAAACGAGAACAATCTTTCTTTAGATACGTAAGCATACTTTTGTACATAAATTATTTTTCTTGGATGCACTAAATGTATAAAAGAGAAAGTAAATTTTTTCAAATTAATTGCTACAAATATTTCTCATTGTATAGATATTTAAAGCATACACTAATGCATATAAAATGAAATTAGTTAGTAAATAACCAAATATCATTTCATTTTCAAATCACTAAGCAAATAATTTTATATAGTAACAATTTAAGGTATTGACTTGAAAGTTATGAAGTCTAGAAAATTATTGTGAGAACACTCAGCTCCTCCCAACCATGATACTCTAGCATGTAACCCCTTGAGCACCGGTCTACATTTTTTGTTTCATATTCACTTGCTACTCATCAATCTTTTGCAGATAGGGTGAGCTCTCCCAACAAGAAGACAAAAGGAACACAAATCCTCTTTTTATCCATATACCGCTCATTTTGGTAGTTGGTAACTACCTCCACCTCACCAATAGGTGGCAAGCAGTTACTAGCTTATAAATTAGCTTTACTTCCCACTCCCAAGACAACATTATGTCTTTTAGGTAAGTAATAAACTGGCCAATTCCATAATTCACAATTAATCTAATCATCTAGATTAGATGCCTAAGACTTAACATTGGGTGATTAATATACATCATTAATTTACGTACTCCTCTCCTTCAACCAAGTGTACTCCAACATTAACTTTCGAGGCCTTTTTATTCATTATAAACATCTTAAATACAAATTTACAATAATTCATTATCAGTAACAAAATACTGATAAATAAGTTCTTCACATGTCTTCCAAAGATAAACATCCAAAAAGGAAACAAATATGTAAATTTATATACGCATAAACTTTAAGTTAGGGGATATCACATCTGAACTTATCTTTGGAAAACACAAATCTCCCTTTGGAAAGAGGCATATTTATGACATCAGTTGTCTACTCATTAGTGGAGATGTATTAAATCTTTCCTTCTCCCTTCTGCACCATGTCATGAATGTTGTGGTACTTGATACTATTTTTCTTTGACCTTCCATGTAGTTTTGATTGCCTCAAAATATCATGGTTGATTCCAACACTTGCTCAAACATTCTGACAAGAAATTTTGTGAAGCAACAAACTACATAGGCTACCCCTTCTTTGACACAACATATCTAGTTGCTCCACATGAGTCCTTAAGGGCCTTCTTAAATTATGAGACTTCTTCAAAGTCCTGACGTTGGAGAAAAAACATGATCTCCCTCTTAGTAAGAGGATATTCTATTATCTCATCTCTAGTCAAAAACATGCACATTTCAAATTTTCTTATTTCTCTGCTCCTTCTTAATCTCAGATCTTTAAATCTTAATTCTGGGACAAGTCCTTTTGTCACAAGCTTTGATTTGTTTTCCCACTTCTTCTCCCTCTGCTACCAAGGCCATTAGTAGCCTTCAATACGTACACGCAATCCTCATTAGGAGGCCATGGAAGAACAACTTTTGAGAAGAATGTTAGCTCCCTCTTGATCTTGGCCTTCTTGCATCAACTTCATCAAGATAAGATATAATACATTGTCCTACTTTTGAATCACAAGGAAACACAAAACCCTGAAATATATAAGTCCCTTCAGATTTTATATATTTTTACAAGGTTTGGTCTTTATGCTTGAGTTCTTATTTAGGCTTTTTTCATCGAATTACAGATACATAATTATGTTGTCAATGCAAGACATATCACTATATTATATGGAGTTACAAACTTTACATCTTCTAATCATTTCTTTTCACACACATAGGTTTTCCATACCATATACCATGTCAATGGTTAATATGCTACACATCAACAACTGTCCTTGAAGGGTTCTTAAAGGATTTCTTTATAACTGCATACAATTTCTAGATCATTGGCATAATCCTCTAAAATATTTATCATTCTTGAAGTCCTTGACATAGATCTTTGTTATATCAAAATATTATGATGCAGGTCTTCTAACTTTTGACAAAGCCTCTCTTACGATGATAAGAGTATCTAAAAATACTTCAGACAAGATTGTAGTGATGATGCATATCTCCCATTCCAATGATTTAAGAAGTCAATTATCTTTAAACTTAGTTCTCACATTATAATATGTTATGCATGGAAACCTTCATCAAGTTAGGGATCCAACAATATCTAAGTTGAATGTTGTTCAATCTTGTCACCTCTTTAATGTCAATGTCACTTAAGGCTTATGAAAGAGGGTTTTCACTAATCTTATTTGAGAAAACTGACTTCAAAAGACATATGCTTGAATCAAAGACTTTCAATTATGCCTTATTCCATATTGACATATCTTGTCTTCAAGAGTGTTCAAACAAAAAATACTATTAGCATATACATTCTTTATATTAATTAGACATATTTACTGTCCACCATAATTTATTGAATTCTTTGTACTCTTTATAATTACTGCCCACCATAATTTAAGGAATTCTTTGCATTCTTTAGGTAGGAGTAGAAAGTAAATATGTTGTAGGTAAAGTTTGTAACAACCCCAAAAATTTAACACTTCATTGAGGCTTTTACAACTCCAAAAATTTAACACTCCATTGATGCCTTTCTCCACCAAAGCTCTGATACCATAAGCACAAATTTATGCATCTGGTAATTACTTCCAATGCTATATGAACTTCATTAAGTAATTACACATATAAATTTCAACTTCCTAGAAAACTTTGGCCTCTTCCTTAGATATGCTTTTGTGTGTGTGAGAGAGAAGAATATGTGAGTGATGTGCGAGTTATGATTGTATGTGTCTTTTTATAGTGATATTAGTTTGCCCCAAAGAGACACGTCTCTTTAAATTTAAAATTAACTTTAACTTTCTTTCCTTTTAATTTTAACTCAAATTAAATTTAAAATTAAATTATTTTTTCTTTCTTTCTTTTGATTTTAACATGTGTAGCTAGGGAATACCTCCCACAGCTACCCAAAAACGAACAAAATGAAGAGAGAAGTATGCGTTAAATTGGGTGAATGCATAAAGGTATAAGGCAATAAGGGTTACAATGTATGAAACAAATAAGCCTTAACTTGTTTATGGGTCTAAAAAATCAAGCAAGAATGCTACCTTCCTTTGGCTCTTCTACTTTAATTATCAACCCATGGTCATACAAAGTTTGAGGTGTTGTGGATTGTATATGCAATATGTTTTGCTCTCTTTACTCTAGATGCACCTAACCATGCTTATCTAATGTCAATTTTAGACTTACTTTCAATGCTTAGTAAAGGACAATTGTCTAAAGGGGGCAAATATTGAAGGAAATGAAAATTACTTCTATGAAATTAATTACAAGAAATCAAAAGTTCTCTTAAAAAGTAAATCTTATCTATTTTTATCTTTATACCTATAGGGAATGAAACGAAATAGTATAGTCTATTAAATTATAGTAAAAACAAGAAATGGAACTTGAAATAACCAAACCCTAACCATTCCCTAAATCATTGCATAAGTTTTATTGCATAACATCAACATCCATTATGAAGAACACTTGCACTGCCAACTAACATTCTTGAAAATAATGAGATTTTGTGATGTTCTACAAGAATCTCTATATTGTTATATGAAAATTTTGCAGGAAATTCCATATTGCAAATTAACTGGACATCATTTTTTTTAAACTATATCAGGTATATTTATATTAGCATGTTCTATGTGGAAACATAGGAATGTTACATTGAAAAGCTTGATTAGCTCTAAAGTCATCCATGGCAAGTCTAAAATATATTAATCTCCTGGACCAAAGACTTGTTACATACATCCATAGATGCCTATAAGTGTACTTCCTATAATATATAACCAATATTTCACAACATTTAGCTGTCATAATCAAAATTACAAAAAACAAACACCATTTTAATCATCCAAAACATTATTATGTTGTCAATGGAAACCACCAGGTTTAGATCAAGTATATTGCCAAGAGGAGAATGTGCAATGTTGACAAAGGATGTTGGGGCCATAACAACGTAAGTTTTTTCATAGTGAGTTATTTGTACACTTTCTAGATGGTGTATTAAATCATCAAATTCACCCCTTAGCTTATCAGATGTTTATAATTAGTAGAAATTCCATCAACAAGTTGAATTGCACAGATAACTTGTATATCCACAATCTGAGGGAGGCAAGCTCAATTTGCACCTCAAATTTAATTGCACCAGTATTTTCTTCTGAAATTTGATGTTGTCCCCATCTAGCATCAATTGTTAGGTCCAAAGGTCGACTTTTTACTTAATGACCTAGTTGAGGGTGAAAATACAAGCCTACTAGCTTTTGTTAGTAATCACAATGTCCTATATGAAATTTTTATGGCAAGGAAATTAACAAGGCACTGTGATTAAATAGAATTAGGTTCATGTGATTATAGTTTCCTTTGTTAAATCATTTGAGCCAACAAATCCACTCTTAGATTTGAGACCTAAGTTGATTGGGAGTCTAACCAAAATCACGATGAACTATTTGTTCCCCTACATTGCACCCTACCTCCCATGCTTGATCCTCTTTAATACTCACTTGAGTAGTCCTTCATTAACCACCAATAATCCATTTGCGCAAGGGACTATTGTACTACTGCCATTGATCTAGACCCACATAATTAACATTCCAAATCACATACCCTTCCCACGTTCCAAAATTTGCATGAACTTCTTGCCACTACATTGACATGACTACCACTATTCATTAGCTTTAGATTATGGAATAGGGATCACTTGCATGGTTCCATTAACCTTCATTACACTTAGAGTGAGTGAAACAACTTAATTGGCCAATGTATTTGTCAATGATTTTAGTTCCCTTAGTACATGCCTACTTTGATCTTCAAGAATGGAGGATAGGCTTGTCACAATTCTCTTAAAAATGTAACTTAAGTGACGTCTAAAGTAGCAATTCCAAGGTTAAGATATCTGATTGTATTGTCGGAGTCCTCTAGTATAAGGCGCATACGAAAAGAAAATTTCTTGGCCAAGTTAATTCCCTGTAAGAGGGCATACATCTATGCTTGATTATTGGATACTTTTCCCAAACTCCAAGAATAAGTTAATTTTATTTGTCCCCAAGGCCATAGAGCACACCCCTCTTCCCCACCAAACTCCCCCTTCCACTCCCCCACCTACCACCCCTAATAATAAGCTTTTCTAGCCACAAATATAGACCAAGGAACCTAAACTATTCATGTGAAAACCTAAAAACTCACTCATGATGCTATATGCATAGCTAAATCTAACTTCTATAATAACATGAAAATTTACCTCTCAATCTATTCTGACAAGGAAGGAATGATGAAAGTAATTTTAACTAAGAAAGCATGGGAATGAAATAAGAGAAGTGCACAAGGGTCCCTACAACTCCTGTAAGTGGGCCCTCCCCAAGGTATTGATAAACCATTAAGAAATCAACATTATATAGATGGGAAGTGGAACTACTTCATTAAACTATTGAAATAAAATACATAACAGTTGAATAATTGCTCACAAAGATATAAATCTACATAGCAAAGAAATAACAACCCAAAAACTAACTAGTTATTAGGAAAAGTCTCATGTTCTTCTTATATAAAGTGTAGGGAACAACCTCCTTGACAAGAGGGCTGGTTTCCCTGAAAAATCCCAAATTTAGGGCTTAATTTCTAGGATGTCTTTGAAACATATAAAGAGATACTCTTAGTGGGTCAAAATACATCAAATGGAGCATAGGTGAAATTTAGTCAAGTTTTGTTATAGGAGGATATAACATACCTAAAATCTCTCCCTATTGTTGGCTATTCATAAGATTTGTCAAATCATCACTTTTTTTTGCAAAAAAGGTCAGAATATTCCAAAGGTGGACTAACTCTTCAAGCACTACTAATTTACACATAATAATAATGTAACTATCGTAATGTTTGTTGAAACAAGGTCAAAGCATAAAAAGAAATCACAAATATCATTAGGGATTGACCTATAAGGTGTCCATTATGTATGCCCACCATCACCCTTGTTATGTAACATGATCACAAAAAAGAAGAAAAGATAGACCAACGACTTGAAAATAAGCCTCTTCGAGGGTGCAACCTCCTTTTACATCACATAAATGAACAATTCTTGGATGACTCAAATTTTACACGTCATTTTGTTGCATTAGGCAAACGACCATCATTTTGGATCTTTCATTATCCATCAAGGTGTTCCAAAGCATCCCCCTGCAAAGTTAAAACCCAAACAATCCCAAAGAGAATGGCATTCCTAGATGTTAAGGATCAAAAACCTGTTTTTGGCTTCTTGCGCAGTTCCCTAGTCCATTTTTGCGCATACGCAAAAGAGACCATTAGAAACTGTGCACAAGTATGCCATGTCTAACACTATGGTCTGTGCACCGACTTAACACAAGTAAAAATAAAAGGTAAAGTCTAGAAGATTTGTTAGTCAAATATTTCCCAACTAACAACTTCAAATGGATGTCTACTCAAGCATAATCCCTCCCATCATGGAGCTACTTCCCTCTCTTTGTGGAATCCCTATCCCACCATTTGTGGATCTTATCCCTTAGGAAATGGATCCCAAACTTCCTCCTCTTGGCCTATAAATCAAACATAAGCCAAAGGATTGGGAAGGACTATTGAAGGTAGGCTTATATTGTAGAAATAAGACTAGGAGGCGTTTCATCCAAGGAGAGGGTTGGAGATTGTGAGAAGAGGCTTGTAACATCAAGGCTTTGAGGTTGTAAGTTTGTTCTTCATTTTATTTAATAAAAAGAAACTGTTCTTTCCTAATTATGTCTTTGTTGATATCATCTGTGGGTTTCCTTGATCACCCACATATATTATGATTGGTTATTGATTCAATTTATGACATATGATGAGTTAAGTAGTTCATTTATCTTTCGTTATATATATTAGATGCTTTGATCCTATGTGTGTTTCTGTCTATGCAGATCTCCTTCGAGACATCATGGAGAAGTTGTGGGAAGCACTGGAATGGTCTCTAAGGCATCGAGGGGAAGCTAACTGTTGAAGGCCCTGAAAGGGACTTCAAAAACCATTTCGATAAAATGGTAAGTGATCTCTCTCAAATTGTTTGTTTCAATCAGTAATAAGTTAAGGAAAGGTAGCAGTTCTTTCTTGTTTGTTACTAGATTTCTTTGAGGTCTAGGGAGATTCGTCTTGTCTACAAGAGGGATTAGTTCACCTAACAAATTGGTGACTCCATTAGGGATCCTCTCACTCTCCATCATTCTCTTTGTTTTGACCTTTGATCCTTCTGTCATAGCCCTCTCTAAGCGCTTCGAAATATTGAAAATCTGGATTTTATGATTTATTTGACTTGTTTATATTTTTTCTAAAAGTTTCCCACTTTGCACACTTTATCTTTAGGCACATAGCATATTTTTGCACACCCTTTGCAATAGTGCATATGCACATTGGATTATTCTATACTTATGCATATACCTGGAATTTTTGAAAATTTCATTTTTCTCTTCATCAAGTCCAGAAATTTTGGTTTTTCTTGTTTAATTACACTTATTTGTACCTTCATTGAGTCTTTATCAGTTTGCTTCAGTGTTGTGAAAGGTTTGCCTGCAATTTTCTTTTTTTCACAAATTTGGGTAAGAGCTTCATCTTGTGTGTGCTCGATCTAGCAAAAGAAAGATCATTTGGTTTTAGTTTCCAATCTTCCTGTCTTTCTTCTTTCGAACATATCAGATCTTGTGCTTATTTTAATTTTTTGTGAAATATTGTTTTGTGAATGAAAAGCAATGATTTACAAGAATGAGTATTTTTTATGAAAAGTGCTTCTTATACTTAATGTGAAACAAAAAGTCATTTTTCTTCCATTACTAAAGTATTTCAGAACTATACTCTTGATTGCAGCAAATTTATAGTATTCAATAGGTAAAATTCATTTCAGTTTTGATTGGTTTCTTCATGCATTTTGGAAATTTTCGAGTGATTGTAAGTCAAAAAGGAAAGTTTCTTGAATTTTTTGAGTTATTAGGCAACAATGAAATTTTAAATTTAATTTTCATATTTGGGTAATTTGAAATTGAATATTTGCATTTAGGAAAAGGGATTTAGGGGATTTAAGAGTTTTTGCATTTCCATTAAAAAATTGAAAAGAATCTCTCCTTACTTTAGTTAGAAATTTATTGAAAGAAAAAGATTACATTTCATATTCGATTGCATTAGGATTTGTGTCAAGTCATAATACCATTAGTTTCACGTCCATTACCTTTGAGTAAATAACAACTCTTAAAAATAGAGATAATAAAGTCAATCTATAAATTTTTATTATTCTAGGGTTCTTTTCCACCTACGTTATATCAGGTTGTAGGGCTTTGGAATAAGGAAGTGAGTTAACTTTCCAA
>APFE030061891.1:0-10515 GCA_000404065.3 Pinus taeda | reverse complement strand
TTTGCCCTAGTTGCCAATTTAACACAAGTCTTGGTCAAATTTTTATTTGGGGATATTACAGTGGTATTAGCGCTGGTTTTCGTGCCAGCTTGAGGGTTTATTGCAGATCAAGCCAAATTTTCCATATTGCTTAAAATTCGTTGTCATGCCAGAAGACCAAATTCCGAATTGAGTTCTCGAAGAGCATTTGTTGCACAATATTTTAATGGTCAAATTTTGAAGGTCAAAGAGGTTAGAACTACATCCAAACTGTGTCAAATTATTGAAGCAACGTCCAATGATACATTCGCTTCTTTGCAGGGATCAAAGATAATTTAAGGAGGCTGAGTCTATCGCCGTGATAGGAGTCGTTCTTGGTTTTTTGCATAGCCGAGATTGTGGGAACGAGTTTGCAATGATGTGTGTGTTATTCAAGGGTTAAGTACACTTGTGGCACGACACTACCATTGGAGTTGAGCCATCCAAAGTGATTCGCTAAGGGGCCGAATTCATATTGCAAAATGGCAATATTGACGAACGCAAATTTGCAGTTGATTGCCAATTTGTTAAAGAGTGAATGAATGGCCAAGTGAAACATAAAGTATTTGACATGTCACATTCTCCTGTCACTTAGGAGAAGCGAATGTTGTTGGCGGATCATGTGTTTTGCTGAGTTTAAAAGTAGGATTGTGGCCATGGGCACGATCTCTTTATTTACCACACCGGATCACTATAAAGGAAGAAGCAGACTGTGTTGTGCCATTGTTGAAGCTTGCCAACTGGATCAATAATAGATAGGGCAAGCTGATATGATAACGATCGAGGGCTGAATTGCATGTAGCAAATCAGCTATCTTGGAGTCGAGGATTATCGGACTTAAAGAAAGAACGAAGTCGCCTAGGGCAATATCAGTTGTTTTGGGTTGATTATTGAAGGGTCGCTGTACCATTATACGTGGAAGGGAAATCGAGTTAAATCTTGGGTGCCATTACAATTGTTGGAGGGGTCGTACCACTGTTTTAAGATCCTGCTGGCTCGGATCCAACTCGGCCGAGTTGATTCGAGCCAGAAATTTTTTTCTAACTCAGCAAAAAAACCAGTTCGGGAGGCTGAGTCATGACTGACTCGGTCAACCCGGCCGTTTCCGCATCTACTCGGCCGAGTCATTAAATCCGGCCAATCACCCAAAAAAACAATGATTTTTCTAATTTTTTTTAAACTTTTTAACATTTAGCTGATTGTTGGGGACTCCAAAGTGTTTCCTAAATTGGTTAAGTGTTATTTGGGGTCCATTCCCCTCTCCCAAACCCTATTTAACCCACTCAATGCTCTCATTCTCTCACAACCATCTCATGCATTTGAGTGAGAACTTTAGTGAGAGTTAGTGAGCAGTTCTTGAGTTTGTTTTTGGAGCAGCAGTGGGGAGTCTTGGGCAAGCATTGTAGCTGGAGTGAGGAGCTTATTGGGCAGCCGTTTGGAGCAGCATTGACGAGTTGATTCTTGGAGCAAGCTTGAGGAGGCAGTTTGTGCCTGGAGGTATTTTTTTCACTTCTACAAATCTGTTTTTGCTTATTAAATTTTAGGTGCATATCTAGAAAGCCTAGAGAGTGTTTTTTGTGAAAGAAATGAACATTGAATCAATGTTTTTTTTTTTCATTTTCAGATTGTTTGCTTTCGTTTCCTAGTCAAAAAATGACACCTAGAGCGAGAGATCTTGCTTGGGCATATGTTGAAATGGTTGATAGTCAAATGCATTGCAAATTTTGCCAAAGGAAAATTAAGGAAGGTCCTGGGGGCATTAATAGGCTGAAACAACAATTGGCGGGGATTAGAGGCCAAATTACTCCATGTGCCTCACCAGAAATTGGGGAGATTAGGAAGCAATTGTTAGCCAGCTTTGAGAAGTTTAAAGAAGATAAGGCTAGGGAAAGAGAGTTAGAGGCTGAAATTGGGAGGAAGAGGGAGATACAAAAAATGATGGCTACCAACCCCCATTATGATTTTGAGGGTTCTTCCTCTATCCCTCATACTGATGCATCTAACCCTTTTCGATATGTTCCTCCCTCTTTTGGTTCTGTTCAAGATAAGGGAAAGGGTAGAATGAAAAAGGGTGATATGCTATCAAAAGTTATTTCACTCCCTCCTCTCCATCAGATGCACATGGTCCTCAAGCTAGTAAAAGTTAGATACGGCCCACTTTAGATGACCATTGGAAGAAAGAATTGAGGGAGACTGCTTGTGATTACATAGCTAGATGGTGGTATGATGCTGATATCTCCTTCAATGCTTCCCGTTCACCATATTATGAGCCTATGTTTGATGCCATACATGTTGCTGGAAAAGGCTTCAAAGGCCCTACTATACATGAGCTAAGGGGGTATCATTTGTAGAAAGAAATTGACTCCATTAATGAGTATTTGAAAGATTTCAAGGACTCATGGGCGAGAACAGGATGTACCATCTTGTCAGATGGATGGACTGATCAAAGAAACCGTACCATCATAAATTTTCTTGTCTTCTTCCCACGGGGAACCATGTTTTTAAAATCAGTTGATGCATCTGATAAGGTAAAAGATGGGCAATTGTTGTTTCAGCTATTGGATGAGGTTGTTGAGGAGGTGGGGGTGGCTAATGTTGTTCAAGTCAACACAGATAATGCCTCTAACTATGTTCTTGCTAATAAACTGGTAGAGGAAAAACACAAGACCATCTTTTGGACCCCATGTGCTGCACATTGCATAGACCTCATGCTTGAGGATATTGGAAAAATAGATTGGGTCAAAAACACTGTAGATCATGCCAAAAGCATAACAAAATTTATCTACAATCATTCATTGATTTTGAGCCTCATGAGGAAACACATGGGGGCAGGGATTTTATTAGGCCGGCCATCACTAGATTTGCTACTCATTTTTTGACATTGCAATCTATGCTTTCCAAAAATAGAAACTTGCAAAAGATGTTTTCCAGTGATGAATGGAATTAAAGCAATTGGTCTAACAAACGGAAGGCAAAGAATTGAAAAAGAAAGTTAATGAAGAAACTTTTTGGAGAAAGGCAGCTGAGATTGTGAAGTTTGCTGAGCCACTGGTTAACGTGTTGAGGTTGGTGGATGGGGAAAGGTTGGCTATGGGCTTCATTTATGAAGCTATGGATCAAGAAAAGGAGCAAATAAAGAGGGCATACAAGAATAGAGTGGCTAAGTATGGGCCCATTTGGGCAATCATTGATGAAAGATGGAACAATCAACTCCATCGCCCTATACATGCAGCTGGGTATTTTTTGAACCCATGGTATCATTATAAAGCTAAGGAGTCAGGAGCTTTGAGGGTGGAGGTCAGAGATGGACTGATTGACTGCATTGATTTCATGATCCCGTTAGATTCTAATCAGCGCGAGATACACCGATAGGTCACGACTTTCAGCAATGCCTTGGGTACCTTTGGGAAGAACCTAGCAAAGATTGCAAAAGAAGCAGATGAGCTAGGTAAACAAAAATTTCAATTTTCAAATTCTTAATAGTTTTACTTTTTTTTTTTTAATTTTGTTAAATCGTTTATAATTTGGAAGTTGGATATAATTTGTAATTTTGTTGAGCTAGCTCATTACACTCCTATGTGTTTTGCAGCACAGTGGTGGGAGGCTTTTGGTGGCCATTGTCTTGAATGCAGAAGTTTGCAATTCGTATTTTGAGTCAAACTTGCAGAGCTACTGGGTGTGAGCGCAATTGGTCTGTCTTTGAGAGGATTCACACAAAGAAGAGAAACCATTTGGATCAAAAACGGTTAAATGATCTAGTCTATGTTCAATACAACCTCCGGCTCAGACGAAACCAATTGCTGAACAAAAGACCTGATTCAGATCCCATTGTGTTGGAAGACATTGATCCAACATCAAATTGGGTAGTGGAGAGTTATCCAGCAGAGTTTGATCCTGATGAGGATCTTGATTTAGATTTAGATATCGAGGCATCAGTTGAACATGATGTTCAGTTGAATGCAGATCCCGATCCACCTGTACTACCAGCCTGAGTCTCACAGCCAGCAAGGACTCCAGTTGCAGGCGTTTCCTCTGCTCAGCGACGACAGAAGCGCAGCCGTATATCTTCTCTATCTCAGCTTGCATCTGTTGCACAGCCTACTAGTGGTACCACTTCTACAGTTGCAGTTGGAGATGATGATGATGAGGAGGAGCCATGGGCCCCCTGTCTGACTCTGATGATGATTCAGAGATTGATCGACATGATCTTGGCTCCTTTGGCAGTAGCTACTAGCCAGTAGTACTGGAGTCTGGTCATAGTTTACTTTTGTTGTAGAGGCCATTTCTAGCCTCTTTGATTATGTGTTTTTTGTTTTGAATCTTTGATCATGTATGACTATGTATTGCCATTGGACAGTGCATTGGGTGCCATTTTGATATAATGGATATATTCACGAGCCTACTTTGATCATATGTTGTCTTCCATCTATATTATAATGCTGTGTGTTTGGAAACATGAATGAAAATCTTTAAAATTGTGTTTTTTTTATAAAAAATATAAATATTTAATGTATTTTTTACAACGACCGAGTCATTGAAATCGAGCCGGCCGAGTCGATACCGAGTCGGAGTCGATCCTCGGCTGAGTCAGAGTTTTAAAAAATTGGGTCATACTGCTCAAATTCAGGACAATTTGTTGCCAACAACCAAATTCCTTGTGTCAAATTGTTATTGCCATGTTGGGTTGAGTATGAAATCGCCTTGGAGCTAAATTTCGTGTTGATTAAATCAGGTGAAATTCTTATTATCAGAATTGGAGCCGGGTTCCCACTACCAAATTGTGCCGGTTCAGATTCTGTCATGTCAAGGCTGATTGAGGGCAGTTCCTTATTGCTAAGTCAAGGTGGAGTTTGGTGATTGTCGGGACCGAGAACCAGTCCAAACTCCATCATGTGACACCTGGTTGACCAAGAGTTGAGATTTTTGACTAATCGAATCGATAATTCATTGAAAGCTGACATATGTTTTGCTAGTCTATCTTCTTGCCTGATGAGAGGAGCCACATCGTATAACTGGCATGAGGCTGCATTGATTCACAGAGTCTGCCAGTTAATTAGCAGAGGTTGTGCGACCAGACTTATCAAAGTATACCATAGATCCCAACGACTGTACCTGTAGCAGAGCACAGATTGTTTGAAGGGATGTGACTTGTAGCATGTGTTGACGTATAAATCGAGGAGCTATTGCGCGATTGAGAAATGGTGCGAACAGAGGCTATGTGAACTAGTGTATGATGTAGTTCTGAAGCATGGTTTTGGCAATATGCAATGTAATGGTGCGTGTAATTGTGCATATGAAGAGGAGTAATGAGATCAGAAGCAAAGCGATGTGTGTGACTAGTTGAGTTCGATAGCTGTGCGAAAGTGTGAGTAACCCACACGTTGACAGTGTCGAGCGTTTGACAAAAGTGCTAGGACCTTACTATGCTTTAGATATTGGTGTTGTCAACTAATGCTGCCGGGACATTGTTGTAGCAGTGGTGGTTAATTATTACTTGTGCGCTATGCATACCTATAGTAGAAAGTTTTGTAGTTGCTTGTGTTTTGTGAGAATACAAACATGCGATCGATAGAAGTTTTGTGTGGCCTAAGCATTATTGCAGCAGATTTGTAGAAGGATGGGGTGTGATGGAAAACAAAGCATTGGTATATATGATATAATTGTTGACAATGTTTTTTCATAAGAATTTTTGTATGCTGCTTATTGCTGTAGGGTCGAGTGATTGTATTGGTAAGGGGTATGTGAATTGCTATAGTAGCCTCATATTGCTATGTGAACTGTATTGTCATAATATTGATTATTTCGTAATATTGAGAATGCTAGTGTGTTGAATGTTGAACATGTATGACGAGCAAAGAGTGTTGGGAAGGCCGTGTATTTTGTATTGTTGATGATGCCGTGCATAACTGTTGGTTGTGATGTTTTGCTGATAAAGAGAGAATGATAATGTATGTTGTCGTTATAGTCTTGTCAGGTTGAGATATATTGCAGAGGGTTTGATATAACTTATGCTACTGTTGAGTTGATGAGTTAGGTTGCTGTTGAGAGCATGTCATGTTTTGCTGCTAAATCATGCATAGCTGAGTGAATATTGTTTATGTTGCTATGCTGGTACTAATTGTCTGAGCTAGGGTTAGTTGTTAAAGAGAGATTGTTGCTATGGTTTGGAGAGAGAGAGTCTTTAGTTGCTATGTACAACATTGTTATTGTTTCCATAGCCTTGTATATGTTACTGATAGGGTGCCAATGGAGCTACTAAATAATGGAGCATTTAAAACTCCCCATGAATCAACACAACAATACCTTAATGGATTACGATATAGATCAAAGAAAAACGTAGAACAATGGACCTTTCTTAAGAGGAGTCCATACTATTCTACAACTGGAGCATCCAAGGGATCTGCAGAAGGAACAAGAGATAGGAAATTTGCTCTTTGCACTTAGGTCAAATTTGAAGATCTTGGAGGTGATAGTGAAAGCTCTTCTTAAATTGGAGAAGTTAGGCTCACTTCTTTATGAGGTGAACCAATCAGATTGGAGGAGTTTAAATTGGGCCCTAAAGCCATCCATGCTTGCCTTGATACAACCCAAGTTCTTGGAACACCCTTGTGAAGGGGTAAGACTTATAGTTGCCTCTTGTTTTTGTGAAATAATAAAGTTAGCTTCACTTATACCTCCTTACAATGATGATATCATGAGGAAAGTTTTCTAGTTGATAGTAGAAAGCTTCCAGGAGTTGGATAACGCAATGGGTCCTACCTTTGGAAAGAGGCTCAAGATTTTAGAAGTCATGGCCGCAGTCAAATCATTTGACATCATGCTTGATCTAGAGTGCAATGATTTGATTCTTCACATGTTCCAATGCTTCTTCAACATTGTTGGACACCTAATCCTAAATGGGTTAGTGTGGAAGCTAAACAGACTAAGTAGTCCAAGGGACCTTGCGATGTGAATCCCAACGGTCACCATATTGTACAATAAATGTACATCTATTGTTAATAAAAATGCAATGCATGCTTTATCTTTCCTATTCTCTCTCGTTCACCATGTGTGTTTAACATGGTATCAGAGCTGGTACGTTCATAACCTTCTCAATATTGTGTAAGCCACTTGTTTTTGTGGGCTGTGTAAACCAACGCTTCTATGTCTTAATGAGTTTTTTATGGTCCATCTCTGCAAATTAGTTGGAGGTTGTTGAACTCGTATATGTTTTGAAGTTTTTATGATATATAAAAATCATTAAGTGGCATATTGTGAGTGGAACGGTATACAGTGCATATTTCCTGTGCATTAAAGACTGAAACTCGAAGAGTTGTATTCCTTTGTTTGGGCCGGCATGCATTATGTCATAAATAATTAGTTCTGAAATTTCCAGAAGCGTTTCAATGCTGT
Source organism: Pinus taeda (assembly GCA_000404065.3). Taxonomy (NCBI): domain Eukaryota; kingdom Viridiplantae; phylum Streptophyta; class Pinopsida; order Pinales; family Pinaceae; genus Pinus; species Pinus taeda. The sequence goes on along the minus strand of APFE030061891.1, from coordinate 3,105 downwards.
TGCGCTACTGTGTTATAATGCCTCTGTCGTTCTTCCACACCTGCGCTGTCCTGAATTCGCTTAGAATCCAAAACCGTTCCATATTCCTGCGCCTCTGAGCTCTGTCCTGTCCGACTTTTCATCTCTCTCACTGATTCATAAAACGTCTCTGACTGTTCAGCAACTCTCTCACTGATTCATAAAACGTCTCTGACTGTTCAGCTCTCTCACTGATTCATATAACGTCTCTGGAAGGTATTAGGTGTGCATATAAAGTCCCTGGCATACACTGATCCCATATTCGAAGCACAGAATCAGCCCCGCCTGCAGCAATTAGTGCAGAGCCTTCACCACCGATACTCAGACAATGCAGTGCTTTCCGACAACCCACTGTCAATGAATTAACGACAGTTTCAACGTCCCAAACTCCGCACTGAATGATCCCAAGAGGCAGAATAAATCGTATCTTTTTCAAGTCAGACAATGGAAGAAACACATTGGCTATGTCCTTCCAACGTCCTTGATGCTTCAATCTGAGAAATAATATGTTATGTGCTGTCTTCTAATTTTCTCTTCTTCACTGAACCAGCGTTGCTCTCAATATCCATCTCTCCCGCAATTTGCCATATTTTTATAGAGCAATCCCAAGAACCTGAACAAATCAAATTCCTACGTGGACATGCCGATACAGTTTGAACAGATGAGGTATCTGTATCTTTAATCGCATTTATCTGAAGACAAGGATTTTTAGGTCTCTCTATCTGTTTAGAGGAGCTTGCGTTCCAGTTCCTGAAGGAAAATACCCAGAACATAAGTTCATCGGCGAAGAAAACTTCAGTAGTAAGATTGGCCAAGGAGGCTTTGGATCGGGTTTTTTTTGGTAAGCTGCGAGATGGAAATGACGTAGCAATAAAAGTTCTATCACTGTTTTCCAACGAAGGAGTTCAGCAGTTCTTGAATGAGGTAATTCTAAGAATGTTGTTTAATTTCTTGGTTGGCCAATGGTGGCATTTGACAGCGATAAGAAAAATATACATTGTCTCATAAAATCCATGTATGCGGCTTCACTCGGTTAACAAGTCGATCTTCTTTCTAGAGTCGATCATAAAAACTTGTTATCTCTACTACGCTACTGTAATGAGTGCAGGGGGCTTATGCTTATATACGAACACATGTTTGGAGGGTCCCTAAGCGAACACCTTTATGGTAAATATATTGCTCGTTTTGATCCAGTTTCTACATAATAAGAAAGATACTAGTATATCCCAATAAGATATGCTTGACTCTGAATTTATTTCCCAAGTAATAGAGTAGGATGTTCCAATCTAATTTGGGAAACACGGCTTAGAATTGCTGTAGATGCAGCGCAGGATTTTGGTATTTCAACACTGACAATTGGCGAGGAGGCAACGAGCGCGGGAATCCGAGGTCGATTTTTCTGTCAAGAGACAAGGTCCGGGAACTTGGAAGTAGACCATTCACGTTGACGTTGACAGGAAGAGGAAAAGGATAAAGCATGTGAAAATACGATAAAATGGTAGTCGTAGTCATGTTTTATTAAAAAGAGAATGGACCATAAGATATGAAATCAAATCTTGCTTTATTAAACCATGGACCATAGGATATAAAACCAAATCTTTCTTATCGGTCTTTCGCATTGCAATTGGGTTCCATGGCTGCTCGTATATCAATAGTCAGGTACACAAAATACATCATATCATGGTCCAACATCGAAGTTTAGTGGAAAGATTTTGATTTATGAGAAACCACCAAACAGGATTATATTTATTTTGTATGGTTCATTTCGTAAAGTTCAAATTCTCTATATATACAGATGTACATATAGATAGAATAGCAGGAGTGGTTTTGCTAGAGATCATATGTGGTAGAAGAAGATATTGCATAAGTGCTCACACTTTTTGCCCACTGCTAAGAAAATCTGAAAGAATATTAGAGTTATTGAGAACTCTAATCGTATTCACTGCTGACAGCGCTATCATAATCAATAAAAACATTATTGCTGACATTCAAAAATGTATACAAAATGCACAAGAAAAGATAGAGTTTTTGCAACTTGAATCACAACTACAGCAAGAAGAGCTACATCAAAATAGACACCATTTTGAACTTGTTTTTGTTCAGAACATTGAGACAACCACCCATCAGCAGCATGTCAATAATGTTCTTGATCATTCAAATAAAGCAGCAGTTGTATATGCAGATGCAGAAACTCAGTCTGTACTTCCCAAGCCCATCATCAGACCTTGGGAACAGCTTGTCCACAACAAGCACAGAACCGGTCTTGGATATGACAAGGACTTGTCCTTTCATATTCCATACTACTCCAAGCCCATTCATTTTCAGAGTGCTGGATTCATTTATGACAGTTCACCTGCTCCTCATGACAGTTCAGCTTCAGCTGTTCCAGACTCTGCTCCTCTTCCACAACAGCAACAACAACAACAGATCGTGAAATGCCAACACTGTGATCGAGTTGGCCATTTGAAAGATCACTGTTTTGATCTTCATCCATGTAAGCACTGTCATAAAACCACCCATTCTTCAAACAAATGCTTCAGCAACAAACGTCCTGCAAGAACAAAGATTCATCTAGGATGGATCGCTTCTTGGCAATGGGCATCAACAGCCAAGAAGATATTCCAAACACATGTCAGAACTTGTTCCAGAATATTGAACAGTCTTGCAGTTGAGTTTTCTCCATCTTCTCACCTTGTATCTGACAGGGGGGGAAATGATGGTCATCTACAAGCTTCAAAGCCACATCAAGCGAGCCTGAGCCACAACCTGCCACACCAGCTTCAAAGTTGTAGCCAGAGACAAAGATGCCTGAACATGCCTTCAGTTGGCGATGTGGATCACTTCCTCTAGCAGAAGACTTACAGCTTCTTGCCAGTTTTGGAAGAGTTCCAGGAATTGCATAAGCATTCCAGAGTTGTTGGTCATCCTTAAACCATCACAGGTTGAGACTTCCTTTTTACAAGTTGAAGTTTTACTTTTTATATGGGGTGAGGCCTCCCTTTTATGGTTGAAGGTTTCCCTCTTTGAAACAATAGGATCACTTCCTCTAGCATAAGACTTACAGCTTCTTGCGAGTTTTGGAAGAGT
>APFE030061890.1:0-15693 GCA_000404065.3 Pinus taeda | reverse complement strand
CTGCTACCCAGGTGAGATCATAATCATAAGTGGACTTAAAAAATTTATTGTGAGCGTTCTTGTAACATGTTTTGAGAATAAATAAGTTGTATGAAGAATTGTAGGGCTATACCAGTAACATGTACTTGCATAAATAGAACATTTGTAAGGGTGATCAAGTTATTGGTTCACTACTACAAAGGAGGTAAGTGCAGGTTAGGTTTTATATCATTATGCTAGTATATGAATTGGTGTTTGTATATGGAATGAGGGTGGATTAAGTGTACTCTAGTAGTGTGACTGAGTTCATGAATTGCTCAATGACCTAGGAGGAATCATTAGACATATGAAGGAGCATAAGGTTGTTGTTTCTAATATTAAGTGAATTGGTTATAACGGTTGTAGAATGATCGAAAGGAAATAAGACTTGATTAGGTCCAAATATTGAGAGAGATGCACACTTAGTGTACTAGAAAGCAAAGACCAACAAACAGAAGGAAAACATTCACATTAATTCCCAATTTTGGTTTCTATAATCATGATTCCCGCAACATTTTCTTAAACCTTGTAACAAACGTGTTCATTTAATAAGTTCCAATTACTGAAGATTATATGAGTTTGTGAGAATTTGATGATGTTCATATAAATATATACTTTGAACTAAAGTATATATTTAGTGAATCAGAGCATAAAGGGGAATTTAAGAATAATCTTGTGTTTAAATTGTTTTCTTCTAATTGATTTATAAATGGGCACAACCTATAACTGGATGTAGAGTGATTGGTTTGTGGATGAGAAAATGGTGGTGGCATTAATAACCAAATAGCTATTTGAGCCAGCATCAAATTTCATCTCTAAAGTTCATTGTCAGTATCATAAATAGGTTGTTCATCAAACAATAAGTAAATTTTGTCCCATTTATGACTACCAATAACAAAGAGAGAATCAAAATATTTATGAACTTGTCTACATAAAAATGATAGGAGAAATACTTTATCCATAGTTGACAAAGAATTTTCCACTTTTCTAAGCTCTCTCTTGACAATTTTCTTCCCCCTTCTCTCATTCTCATACAGCATGCTCTCTCGATGAGTCTTTGGATGGTTTTAGAATTGTTACCAACGCAGCCTATTTTTAACATGAGTGAACCCATCTAGATATTACTTCCCACCTACTTAGACTTTCACTTCCCGCCTCATTACTTATCTTGTAAATGCCTCATCACTTATCTCATAAAATATGGAATTTTTAGAATCGAGATATAACCCACATCAAATTCATAATCTACAGCTATATTTGGACATGAATATCATTAATATCAATGGTTGAATGTAGGAACAAAGAATAGCATGTGAGCCATCAAACATTACCCTAAGTATCCTTTGCCTTGCGTAGCATTAATATCAATCGTTGAATAAAGGAATGAATTCTACAAATATATAAATTCTAATGGTAATTCTTGTACCTGAATTTGGTTGTGATCAAATTCATTCATACACATTTTATCCGAGAAGGACAATATCTTTTGAGGAATTTAAAATAGATTTTGGGGATTTCTTTTCTTATTATTATTTCTAGTCAATTCTCAAAAGTATCTCAACCATATTTAATTAGAGTGTACATGGAAAGTAGTGTAGGAGATGACTTTTCAAATATACCTTCCCCATATAATCCCCAACTCATCATTTTTTTTATAATACCCCTTGGGAGGCCCATTTTTTACCTCAAAAAATTTATAATGAATACATAATAATGTGACTTTATAAAGTTCACCTCATTCTCATAGCCACATATTAATGTAATTAAATCGATCATTTCCCTGTAGTGATCACTCAAAAAGGGACATGAGAAGTTAGGCTATCATCTTCTTTCAAATTTGATCAATAAAGTTTTTAACACAAGGTGAATGTAAGGAATTCTAACATTTTTTACTTTGTTGCCTTTTGTTTCTGTTAAAGGGATAAAATTGGTATGTATGTAGGAAGAACAATTCACTTGTCTTTCCATCATATTATATTTATTAAGATATATTCACACCCTCCATGTGCTAGAAAGAGAAGGAAAACAACAATTTTTTTATTGCTTCAGGCACACAAGTATACAGGTGGATTTAGTGTCCAGATTTTGAATTTGGGCTCTAATACCACATGTGAGGCCCCCTTTTTACGGCCTCAAGCTTGTAAAAAAATGATTTGTTTCCTCTACTTGGACATAAAAAAAAAAAAAAAAAAAAAAAAAAAAAAAAAAAAAAAAAAAAAAAAAAAAAAAAAAAAAAAAAAATTCAACTACATAATGTAATCCTTTCAGTTCATTTCCAAAAACATATTTTATTGTAGAAAATTTGTTTCATGGGAAATTTCAAATAATTTTGAAAAATAACAAGAAAAATACCTAGTTTGATTGTGGTTGTTGCCCTTTTTTGATGCCGCTCTTGAGACCTCTAAGACCACCTGACATAATATACCCCCTTACCAACTAGGAACATCATATCCAACTTCCTAGCTCATGGAACTTCCACAAGTTCCCTAGCCCTCTGAGTCCAAGTCCAAAATTGCAATCATAGTATGTCTAAGTTCTCATTTCAACACCTTCTTGATGTCCAAAACCAAAATCCACTCCACTTTACAAATTCCTTCCACCCTTCTCTCGGACTACTCTACTCTCATTGACTCCTACCTTCCCAAAAAACAAAATAACCTCCTCCTTTCCCACCTACCTTCTTAATTTTCTTGAGCCCAACCCAACCTTATCTCTCCCACCTACCCCATTGTCCTCTAGTTAATGCCTTGGGTGGTCAAGGAATTCACCCACCCCTTAATTAATCCAATATAAAATAATATTATCTTTTAAAGATTGGTCAAATCAATGGATTTGTAAGAATCCTAATTGATTTAAATATTTAATTAATTATAATAAAACATAAATCATTAATCAATTATTAATCAAGATTAAGTGTTAATAAATTAATTAATAATTAATCAAGCTTAAGGATAATCATAAGTTTAATCATTAATCAATCATCTAGCATAATAGACCATAGAATTCTAGGGTATTTATGCAAGGTGTATGTATGTAGCTAGCATATGCATACCTCGTATAATAACACTAATAAGGATCTATCACATTAAATAATATCATAGTAGGTAGGATAAAAACCTAGGATAACATAATATGATAAGGGGGTGGGCATTACAAGAATAAACTAATGAACCAATGACCCTTTTAAAAAGGAGGATGGCCTAGAAAGCATTCCTCAAAGTTCAACACCTAAAATCAAGAATTAGAGAGGATTATGGGATTGACAAATCTGATAAGAGAGGAAATGAGAAGAAAACCTCAAATATTGCAAAAATTATAAATGACACAATACTAAAATTTTAAGTAACTCAATTTGATTGAAAATTACCTAGTTGGCAACAAATTTAGACAAGTCTAGATGGATGTGATAATCCTTATTCAAGTCATCCAATGTATCATAGCCATCTAAGCTACTATAAGAAGCTTAATAACTTTATATTTCACTTAATATTCATTAAACGAAGTAGACACCATTCAAGTTTAGATGTGAGTAAGTAGGTATTAACGAAACATAGAATAAGAATAACTAATTCTTTTACATAAATGTAAGGATAAAAAACACATGTTCACTTTTTGTTACAAACACATTCGACAGTACTTAAAATAGGAGCAAGTACAAAGTTCAAATCTATTCACATGTGCACCTCTCACAATAAATATTTACTTCGAGGAAGGATAAAATCAAATCGGTGTGAGTTCCATAAACCAAACTCAACAACCTAAAAAATGCAAATAAATTTTGAATCCATTCATGATAGAGCTAAACCCAACATTTTCAAAAAACATTGAAACTAATTAGTGTAATTGCAATTGAAAAGGATAACACTTTACATTTCACTTTCGTACTTAGGCCTTAAGAGATCCTACTACATTATAATGTCATCTTCTTCTTCCATGCTTTGTTTCGCTTGGTGTCTTTGTCTCTTCAATTCAATCATGCCAAGGCTAATCCTATAAACAAACAATAACTCAATATAATCCACCCTTAACCTAAGATATATAATCACTAATAAATAAATGTTGGCCTTTTTCATATGCACTATTACTGAGAAGTATAGAGTTTTCTTAGTGTGTATACTATACCATAAGCACTTGTAATAATGGGAAAATTAATACAACTTCGTAAATACCAAATTACTCCCTTACTCTATATGTTTGTGAAATTTACATAGGAGAAACTAAAAAACCACCACTATCATAAAAGGTGAAAATATCCTTTATAGGTACAAGTAACGTAAACATGCTTTGACAACTACAATACACACAGAATCTCAAAGAGCATTGGTTACAATATAAATTACAATATTTACAATTTATCTTAACATTGTACATTATGAATTATTTAACATATTTTCTTGATTACTAACTTAAAAGCTTTCTAATTACATAAATTGAAACTCGGTGTTAGGTAGTAGAGAAATAATCTATTAACATGCAACCTAATACATGCAAATGTCCAATCTTCTAAAATTAGAAAGAAGGCATTGTGAAAGGTGTTTAATTATAACAACCCTGGTCAAAATTCCATGTAATAAAGTTAATAAAGGAAAAATAATAACCAAGGTCATGGGACACATATTCCAAGTTGAGTGTTGGGAAAAACATCCTAGTGTGGGTGTGAATTTGGTTTATTATGGCTAAAGGAAAAAATAAAAGGCTTTGGAAAGGCATGAGGCATTTATTGGTTTTTCATTCATGAAAATAATGGAAATTAGGAGAAAATAAAGGTGAAAGGTCGCAAGTTGCATGTGAAGAGAAAAATGAAGGAAAATAATAGAAAATAATGGAAAATAGAAGAAAATAGAGGTCTCACTAATAAAAAGGCTTCTAAGGATCAGTTGATACTTTTTGTCACTTTAGTTTAGAAGCTCTCTCTCTATTTTCTCTCTCTCTCATTGTTGGACACTTAGCGTTTTCTTGGAGCACTCTCGCATTGGATCAAGGAGAGTAAAGGAAGGACTAAGAAGGCAAATATAAAGCAAGGAAGAGTATGATGTAGCTACAACGGGATGTTTTGTAGGTATCGATTTTCATATCCAATTTCCTTTCTAGATTTGGCATGCATGGTACATGCATGTGTGTATTTGGTTCTCTTTCTGTCATTGGCATGGGTTTTGCCAGGTGTGACATTGTTCTTCATCCTTTCCTTTCCATTTCGAGATAACCATGGTGTGATGAGTTCTCTTGTATTTGGTTGAACTGGAATGTCGGATGGTTTCGAAACTAATTGAGGTGGTCTCTGAAAGAAAGAAAACATGGCCTCGAAATCCCTGGACCAGACTGGGATTGCAGTAAAGCTGGATTTTGCGTGCCTCGATGGGCCTAGGAATCCTCAATCAATGAATGGCAGGATATACAATAAATCCTAGAGGCGTGTGCCAGCAATCAGGCCTAGGAATCCTTGACCAGTGAATGGTGGGATATACAATAAATCTTGGAGGGTGGAGTCTTAACTAGGCCTAGGAATCCTTAACCATTATATGGGGGGATATACAGTAAAGTCTAGATACTAGCAGACAGGAAAATTCTTCATAGTGTAGGTGGAGAAATTCGGTGGCATCCATGCTTTTTTAGGGCCTAATGATCTCATGGGGATTGCGGTAAAGCCTGAGGAAACCTAGTTTGGTTTGGTTTTTAGTCTCACATTCATGATTGGGGTATGGCATAGAGGTAATTGGCTAATTGAAATATTTGGTTTAGTTAATCTATGGCCGGGTGCTTCATGGAAGTCCCATTTGTGGTTGGATTTTGCATTCATTATAAGAGCTCTTCTCCTTGGTATTTCATGTGTAAATGTATTGGATTATATGTAGATTTTATGGTTGTTATATCCTTGTTATTTATGTTGGTTATATGTGGGTTATAAGTATGTTTTATGACAAAATTGATATGTGGCTCTCATCATGTTTTTATTAATAATTGAAAGTACACTGAATATATGACCTAATAGATGATAATGCAACTATTGTGATATGGCAACAATGCTTCTTTATGAATCTTAGATAAGTGTGAGACCCCTATGCTCAGATTTGTTTTTATGACCTATAGAATGCATATTTGTGACATGTTTGGTGAAATGTGTGTCATGGCTTGTAGGGGTCCAGTCAAGTCATTAATCAAGTGTTTGCATGTGTACCTTTGTTCGAATGTCATTTATCATTTTCGAAACTTTCATGAAGTTCTGGGAAGTGGCCTCGGTCTTGAACCTGAAAAAGTGGCACAAAATTTAGGGTTGTTGGCTCAAAACTAGCAGAAAAAGCCCACAAATCATTGGCATGACCTTGTTGTTGGAATGACTGGAAGGCCTCATTCGCATGCATGGCGTGTCATGGGAGCAACTAGGGGTCCAAATCATAGAAATGTTAATATGCCTTAGGGGTTGGCCACCTGGAAGGGTTAGTTGGCTCCTGAAGGTTCTGCAGCATGTGAGGAAGGTTAGATTGGTTTGATTTTGTTGGTTCCACTTCCTTAACTATACATGGGGAGTTGAATCACATCATAGTAGCCTCTCATCACATGTTTACCCCAACAGACCAGTTAATATGGGTAAATGTGGGAGGATGATGTTACATTAATGGGGACATTCTTCAATAGAAATAAAAAGGAACTTGGTTAGCTCTAGTTGAAGGAATTTCATAAAATTGCATCTTGACAATGAACTTGATAAGAATATAACAACCTAATCCCAAATTTCTTATCATTAATTCCTTCTGGACAATGAAATGTCCTCATAGTCACTTTCCTTCGATTTTTCCCCATTACTAAGCATATAATTATGCTTATTATGCTTTTATTTACCATGGGCAGATGATATGTGATATCTTTTAAGCATTAAACATTTGATGACATTTTTTTTTACAAATGATCTCATTAAGATAGTTGTAAGTAAAATCCTCAAACACAAAAATCAAAACACAACTAGATATATTCCCAATCATTGGCCTCTCCAAACAAGGGATTAGAAAACTAAAGAGCATCATAAGCATATAATTAGTAAGAGAAACCATTACTCATTCCTTAATAATCAGATGTTGTGTTTAATTATTTTATCAATGAAGTACACTTTCCATAATTAACTTGATTTTCATAGAGTGTCCATGCCAACTCAAGAATGATAGTGCCTCAAGAAAATGCATGCCAGCACTACAATAGGTAGGCTTGATTTAGAAGAACCAAATATATTGTCTTATGGTAATGTAACTTCCTAACAATTCCAGATATAAAAAAATCCACATTGTCACCCAATGATAGATCCATATCCATGAAAATGGCATTGTGAGTAATTTTGGCTTAATGTCCATATTTTATTATAATCAGTTCCACCAAAATGCATCCTACACCTCACATAAGTAACTAAATTTTGTTCCAAGTGTTGGAAAGTATTTCTCGAATCATGGTTTGAACTTTATATATTTATACTTTTTCAAAATTATCCTTGGAATATCCTACAATTAAATATTTTACTAAACTTGGGTACAATATGCAAAGTTGTAAAGTTGCATGAAACGGATTTTGAAAATGAATGCTACATTCTTATGTGAGTTTACAATGAAAGACAATAACAATGCTTGTGTGTTTCCTAATCAATCCTCCTATCACCTTATATTTTCCAATTAGGTCCTATTCTAGAAGATATTCATGTATCAAATTAGCTCCAAATTTTAATTTCACATTTTCTCCTTACTTCACACAAATGCATACTCTACCTTCATAGAATCAATTTCCTTGTAAAAAATTGTAAGGGAAATCATTACATCCTACTTTGTCATGTGGTAGTCTTTAAATTTCATTAGCTATTTGATTTATCTCACAAACTTAGACTACCACTTATGTGGTAACACTTCTCGTACTTGCAAGAAAACTTTGTTGTGTGCTTTGATAGATTAGAATACATGCTTATGGAGATATTTGAACTTAGGAATAGTTAGATTTCATTCCCTAATTCAAAAACATAATTTATCATGAAATGAGAAAAAATATTTGTGCATTTTTATTCCTCAAGTTAATTAGCACAATAATTTTATATTTATTCACAAATGCTTATGCAAATTATCTAGAAGTAGTCACATTGATCATTTCATATAGAAAACCATTATTCATACTCATTTCGTCCAAAGCTTCCACATTTTTTAACCTTAGCGGTTTTCTTAATAAGGCCTCTAACCACCTTTTCACATTCTTGAGCTACATTCACAAAAGTGCATGCTTTAGCTAATTAGGAGCATGTTTTATTCTCTTGATCATAAAATTCTAGATTTGATCAAAATATTGATATCTCATATAAGTGTGATGATAACAAGAAAATTTTCAAATAGGGGCACCAACCAAATGCCATGTAATCTTGAGTTATAATAGATTGCATTGTCACCATGCATAGAATCTCAACACTAAACGTTGTTATATATGCAATTTTATACGGAGTGACCTCTATGAAACTTGTCTATGTCAATATTGTTAATGCCAAAAAAAATAGTTTATTGATCCTACACTTTGAGATGTAAGCTTTTCTAAATAAAATTGCATCATTTCTTTATAGGAAATCATAAGTATCTCAAGCACTTTATGATGGACATGCATTGGCAATGATGGTTCACTTCAATTATCAACAATTATAACTTCCTTAATAAGTGATGCTTAATATTTTTATTTTTTCTTAAGATTTAAAATATTTTATAGTGCAACTTCCGATTATCTCCTATATTCTTTAATTGTTTTGTGATAAGAACTATGTATTTAAAAAATTTCAAGTATTTGCTAAAATGTGTCAACTTCATAATCCTAAATTTTATTTAGTGAATTAGTTTTCCTAGATTAATAAAATTATTCTAGAATTTATTATTTGTAGAATAATAAAATGAATTTTAAAAGTGTTATATTCTCTGGATGATAAATAAACCTTGTTATAAAGTTGTCATAGTAATTATCCTTGAGTTGTTAATAAAAACACATAACATGTTAAAATAAAGTCAGAAATTATATATATAGATATCACTCTTTATTTATGTTTTTTTCATCATTAATAAAATTATATATCTAAAAACACACTAAAATGTTAATAAAATTATATATCTAAAAACACACTAAAATGTTAAGAATTACATTAAATAAGATAATTTAATTTTGTATTTGATGAGAAAAACAACTTTTCTCACTCCCCAAAACTTATATTTGTTTATTGCATAACACTTACCAGTGTCCTATTTGTTTCGGAGAGATATCGTGAAACAAACAAAATTAAAACCCTGATGTTATTTCAAACTTAACATTATTACCCAAAGTCTTATTAAAAAAATTATATAATTCTTAAAACTTATCTTTTCCAACCCTGGTGTGTCCTTCTTGACAGTCTTTTTCGCGTGAATTTTTAAAATGTTTTCCCAACTCTTCTTCCAAAATTTCCAATGAATTAATGTGATGTTTGTCAGCTTTTCTTGCATAAGCATCCAACTTTTCGGTACTTAGTTGCTGGCTTGCATTTGTCCTTTCCGGAGCTGACTCTAGTCACACACACCATTTATTTCTTAGACGGTCTGGTCAGAACGCTTGTACCCATCTTAGGAAATCATTTGACTAATCAATTCTATAGTGTTTTCTGAGCTAATTACCTATACATATGATTTAGATCCTCCCCGCACTCAGGACTCAACATCATCACAGGTACACCATTCTTTCTGACTGCGCAGAGTTTAGTAACTCGCGCTTGGGCTTGGAGAAAGGGCTGGCTGCTCCCAAATGGAAACTCTTATTTCTATTTTTATAGTATTATAAATATACTCTGACATGTGTTTTCAATGGCTAGATATAACACTTGATCACTAGAAAAAAAAATAAGGGTGCGTTATATCGGGCTATTAAGGGCGCATGTTAGGGCGCATTTATAATGCTATACAGGTGGAAATAGGAGTTTCCCTCCCAAATTCGGATTGTCAGTAAGTAATTGACTAAGTAATTGAGCGTACACAATTTAAATATCTAATATTTTTCAAAATGTTAAATTTTTAAATAATAATAAAATATATTTATTTTATCAAGAAGAATTATGTTGGTGAAGGCTTACTAGCATGATGATGGATGTATTGAAATCTATTCAAAATTTTATAGGGAATAATCCAGTCATATTAAATGCTGGTGTGGCCTAAACATTTTGTGATTTTAACTACTTACATACCCCAAAATCAATTTCTCAAACCACAAATAAAGTCTCATGTAATCTCTAATAAACTTAGACCACTTAATAAACTAAAAAACATATTGTTAAATACTAACCCCTAAAAATTACCTCTTAATTAAAATAGACCTATTACCGAGGTAAAACACATTTTGCACCTTCCCCTTTAATTCTGCTGGGGTCGAAAGAATAAAGAGAGCTTTGCATCTTTGTTGTTTTCTACCAATGTGGGTACCCTGGAAATGGGAATGAATTGCTTTATGTGAGTTCATTCCATGAGGCTACAGAATGAAAGATATGCAGTTGTACATGAGAATAAAATTATGGTCCTGCTTGAAACCTATGACTTACGGAGGAATATATTAAAAAAAATAGATATACCATTAACCTATGAAAAATTAATAAAATGTATAAAGAAATGGTTAAATTACATGTAACCTTCAAGATGGGAATCCTCACCTTCGTGTGATGATTGAAAGTTGAACACCCAAGTGATGAGCAAGCTGCAGACACATGTGTTGAGATTTTTTGTTTGAGTCAAATAGGCAAAAATCTCTGAAGGATGACAACAATAGGGATTCAGTTCCTAGATTAGCTCCAGGTTGTTGGGAGGGAGTTAATGCCTCCTATATTTGATGTGAGGGAGTTATGAGGCTGTTAGATTCTCTATGCTATATAACAGGCAATCATTCGGATGATTTGCTAAGAGAGTGTGAGGATTTCTTGATGTAATCTCCAATTTGATTAATATATTCTTGATGCCTATGTTTGGTGGACGTAGCCCAGATTGGTTGGGTGAACCACGTTAAATATTGTGTTTATGTGCTTCTGTTGTGTGTTTAATTGTTTGTTTGTTGTGCACCTGTTCCAACAAGTGATATCAGAGCATGTTGGAGGTGCTGCATGGAGCGCTGGCTGTGCTGGAGCACTGAAGGAGCTGTATATTGCTAGAGTGGCTTGTGTCGTGAGACTGGAGCAGAGGTTCAAGCGTGCTGTTGCGCTGAGGGAAGAACCTGCGTGTGTGCTGGAGTTGCTTGGTTGCGGGAAGCGCTGTGACCTGTGCGCATGGAGCTGTTAGAGGTGTTGTATATTGCATGGAGCCTGTTCTTTAAATTGCTGGTGCGTATGTTTTTTATTTCGTGGAGCTTGAACGCTGTTGTTAATTCATTGCTGGAGCCTGCTGCGAAATATTGTGTGGTGCGTATTTTTTAAATATTACTGGAGCATATTTTTTAAATATTGTTGAAGATATTTGGTGCTGGAGTGCTGGTGTGCTGTTTTTGCTTCGTATTGGTGACTGTTTCATTTTATTTGTTAAGTGCTCCAGCAAGTGCCTTTCAGTTTTTCCCGATGCCACAAACACATTCAAAAGTTTCAACGTATTACAGTTGGACCATGATTTGTTTTAACAGAACGTGATTTCTCCAGTGATTGGTATCTTCCATTGAAGCTTACTGTTCTGATCTACTTCCTCAAGGATAAAAATATTGTTTGCCTTTGTGGGATGTTCCTTACCTACAACAAAAACATAATAACCATACGAATCTTCAAATGATATTGCTGGAAAGGCAGGTAAACAACGTTATTTCGTGTAAATTCCTTTGGCATATATCCCACAAAGAACAAAAAACATTTACGTGGTCCATAAGGTTTTTTGTTTGCAACATATAACGTGAGTGTTACAAGAATATTTTTTTTTTGTAAAGAGCAAACAAGGAAATCTTTTTTTTTTTAAGAGCAAACAACATTTTTTTTTTTTTTTTTGTGAAGTGCAAAAAAAAAAAAAAGGGCAGTTTTTGTTTTAAAGGCAAAGGTAGAAAGGCAGAAAGACAAAGGGAGAATTTTTTTTTTTTTTTTTTTTTGTGTGTGAAGGGAAGATATTTTTGTTTTAAAGGCATAGGCAATTTTTTTGAAATTGCTGGTATTTAAAACGTTGAGATTGGAGATTATTGTAATTTTTGATACAAAATGGCGAAAACCCAAAGTGCCCGGTTTGAAATAGAGAAATTTAATGGCAAGAATAATTTCGAGATCTGGAAGGTGAAAATGCATGACTTGCTTGTCCAACAAGGCGTGGTAAAGGCATTGATGGGTAAATCCAAACAACCTTACAACATCACAGACGATGAGTGGGACGAAATGGCTGAAAGAGCTGTAAGTGCCATTCGATTATGCCTAGCGGACGATGTCCTGTTTAATATTGTGTTGGAGACAACAGCTGCTGGTTTGTGGACGAAACTGGAGAAACTGTACATGAGCAAATCCTTAACCAATAAGATTCTCCTGAAGCGACAGTTGTACGGTTTGAGAATGAAGGAAGGTACATCGAAACTGGAGAAACTGTACATGACCAAATCCTTAACCAATAGGATTCTCCTGAAGCGACAGTTGTACGGTTTGAGAATGAAGGAAGGTATATCGATTGCTGATTATTTAAATGCTTTTAATACTCTTCTTGTGCAATTACAAAGTATAGAAGTAAAAATTCCATCCGAGGATAAAGCTATTACTTTATTGTGCTCGTTGCCCGAATCATGGGATAATTTTGTTACTTCTATAAGTCTTAGTTCATCAGAAACTATTGAGTTTGATGATGTAGTTGCATCCTTATTATCGGAAGAAACAAGGAGGAAGTCGCATTTCGAAACCTCTACATCAGAAGCCATGATGGTTAGAGGTCGTTCGAAAGAAAGACGCCCCAAGAAGCCGAGCGACTCACGTTCAAAGTCGAAAGGGAAGGAGAGTAAGCTAAAGTGTTGGTTTTGTGGCAAATCAAGGCATTTAAAGAAGGACTGCTGGAAGCGTCAGCAGCAAACTTCAAAAGCAGAGTCTTCGACAGAGAAGAAGGAGGCGAATACGACAGATACAGGTTCGACATCAGGTTCAGGTATGAGTGATGAAGTATTATCAGTTAATGTGTCAAATCATGGTCAACATTGGTTGTTAGATTCCGGGGCATCAAACCACATGTGTATCCATAAAGAATGGTTTAAAGAATATAAATCAATTAATGATGGAGTTGTGTACATGGGTAATGTAACATGTAATATTGTTGGGATTGGGAGCATACAATTTCAAATGTTTGATGGGACAACTAGAATATTAACTGATGTGCATGTATCAGATTTAAGGAAAAACTTGATTTCATTAGGAGCACCTGATTCAAATGGGTATAAAACTGTAATTCAAGGTGGAGTAATGAAAATTTACAAAGGCATCTTACTAGTTATGAAAGCTAAGAAAGTAGGAAATCTATTTCAGTTAGATGGAAGTACGGGGTCAGCTTTTGTGTCTACTGTGTCTGCACATGACAGTAACTCCATTCACTTATGGCATCAAAGATTGGGGCATATGAGTGAGAGAGGGTTGAAAATATTGGCTGACCGCAAGTTACTTCCAAATCTAAAGTCTGGAAAGTTAGATTTCTGTAAGCATTTTCTGTTTGGTAAACAAAGTAAACAAAGGTTTAAAATAGGCAAACATACTAGTAAAGGCATACTTGATTATATCCATTTAGATGTTTTGGGACCAGCCCCTACAACTTCATATGGTGGTTCGTCTTATATTGTATCATTCATTGATGACATTTCTAGGAAGGTTTGGGTCTACATGTTGAAAAGAAAGTCTGATGTGTTTTAAGTTTTCAAGCAGTTTAGAGCATTGGTAGAAAACAACACTGGTAGAACAATAAAGTGTTTAAGAACTGACAATGGTGGTGAATTTACTTCCAACGAGTTTGACAGCTATCGCAATGATGCAGGGATCGAGAGGCATACGACCACGGTTTATACTCCTCAGCAGAATGGAGTTGCTGAACGCATGAACATGACTCTTCTTGAGAGAGCAAGGAGTATGCTGAGTAACACCGGGTTGCAAAAGGAGTTGTGGACGGAAGCAATGGCAACAACTTGTTATGTGATAAATCGATCTCCATCAACGGCGATAGATTGCAAGATTCCGCAAGAGGTATGGAAAGGACACCCTTGTGACTATTCTAAACTCAGAGTGTTTGGTTGTGATGCATATGCTCTAGTGCCTAAATATCAGCGAACTAAGTTAGATCCAAAGTCTAAAAGGTATATCTTTGTTGGGTATGGTGTTGGAACAAAGGGACATAGATTGTGGGATCCTACTACCCGCAAAATCATCATCAACAGAGATGTAAAGTTTAATGAATCCTCTCTTGTACAGTTAGATGTAGATAGTCGATTGAAACAAGATGATTTATCTGACTTTCAGCACATTCAGTTTGATAACATTTCTAACGATAGTCATGATGACCATAGTTCAGATACTAGTCATGAAAAGGTTTCAAAATCAGAACATGAACAGGGTTCAGGTTTAGATCATGAACAGGTCTCAGATACTGATCGGCAAGAAGTTCCTACAGATGGTAGTCAACCAATTGAGGAAGCGCCAGAAACATCCTTAAGGAGGTCGACCAGAATCAAACGGACACCGAGAAGTTATGATGATTATGTCACTTCTGTTGCATTTAATGCTAATGACAATGAACCTCTGTGCTATCAGGAAGCAATAGAAGGTTCGAAAAGTGACAAGTGGAAAGCAGCCATGAAGGATGAAATGATGGCCTTGAGTAAAAATGGCACATGGGATTTGGTGGAGCTTCCGAAAGGTAGGAAAACTGTAGGGTGTAAATGGGTCTTCAAGCTAAAACGGGGTGTGAATGATACAAAAGACAGGTACAAAGCACGACTGGTTGCAAAATGGTTTTCTCAGAAAGCTGGTATTGACTTTCATGAGATTTTTTCACCAGTGGTTAAAATTGTTTCAATTAGAATTGTGTTAGCATTAATGGCTTTATTTGATTTGGAGTTGCAGCAGTTAGATGTTAAGACTGCATTTCTACATGGTGATTTAGATGAGGAAATATATATGGAACAACCGGAAGGGTTTGTTCAGCATCGCAATGAGAACTTTGTCTGTAGGCTCAGGAAGTCATTATATGGCCTGAAGCAGTCGCCTCGGCAGTGGTATAAGAAGTTTGATTCTTTCATGTTGAGACAGAAATATGTTAGAAGTGAATATGATCATTGTGTTTATTTCAAACAGTTGATTAATGGCATATTCATTATCTTGGTATTGTATGTTGACGATATGCTTTTAGCAAGCAAAAGCATAGAAGAAATCAACAGGTTGAAGGCTCAAATGGCAAGGACGTTTGATATGAAAGATCTAGGAGCAGCAAGACAGATTTTGGGCATGGAGATTTTCAGAGACAGGAGCAATGGTAAGCTATGGCTATCACAACAAAAGTATATTGAGAAAATACTTTTGAGGTTTGGTATGGATAATGTGAAGCCTGTTTCAGTCCCTTTAGCTTCCCATTTTAAGCTTTCTTCGAATTTATGTCCTAATACAGATGAAGCAAAGGATTATATGTCTTGAATTCCATATGCCAATGTAGTAGGGTGTTTAATGTATGCGATGGTTTGTACTCGACCAGA
>APFE030061878.1:0-12481 GCA_000404065.3 Pinus taeda | reverse complement strand
TAAAATTTCACGACGAATATCGAGTTTACTCCATCTCCTCGTCCTCGTAAAAAAATTAGGCAAACATCTATTCAGCATAGGTTTCTCTTTATCCAGACTCAATAGATTAACTCATGGAAAAGGAACTGTTCTGGGTATACTATTAAACCTTTGTCACACTTAGTTAAAAACAATGACAAAGGGACCACCTTGGAGTCATTCTTTATGATCTTTTTAGACTCGAAATATGAAAAGACCATCGAGTTATCTCATCTGGACTCATTAAATTACAAAGATGAGGAATAGAGTCATTCCTTTTATGATCCTTTTCAGACTCTTAAAACATGAAAAGATCGATGAGTTTGCCTGTCCGGACTCATTAAACTAATGAGATAGGGCATAGAGTCGCTCTTTTTACGGTCCTTTTCAAAATCTTAAAACATGAAAAGATCGATGAGTTTACCCATCTGGACTCACTAAACTAATCAGATGGGGCAAATGGAGAATAAAATTGCATTATGTTCCGTATTTTGAAAGAGTTTTTTGGCAACAGTCGCTCCCTCGAACATGGCACTCCCTCAAATAAACCTTCCTTGTGACGGCCTCTCAATATGAATCTTAACATCCTATGATTTTAGCCTATATACCCCGATGTTCTTGCATCTCTGTATCCTAACACTCTTTTGTGTTCATGAGTCTAGTGCTGCATGGTTAAAATCGTTGTCGTACCTTCTATTGTTCAAGGGAAAACCTTTATCTTCTGTCTCCTTCATCAAACCATCAAGCATATCCTACCATCATGCCCTCTGTCGCTTTGACCCAATCCTCAAAAGATTCCACAAAAATAATCATTCTTGTCCTGTTTCTTGTTGACTGATGTAGGACACCTTATTGCCTACCTTTCAACAAGTCTCTTCCTATTGACTTCAACACTATCTAAGAAAAATACCCAGAAACACTTCAGTGCCTTGGTACTTGCAAACATCAATGGCAGGTCACCTTATGTTTGGTTCGGGGTTTTCACTATTGGCTCCTAGTTAAACGATTCTATGAGTGTTCGACAACAAAAAACATTATTCACACTCGTTAGATTGTATTGTGCATCTTGGATACCATCACTATTATCGATGGCCATCCTTGCATTTATTAACGTTCTCCATTATTGACTGGTAATTAGACGATTTTGTGCATTTTCGACATCAACGCCTATATTCACATGTATCGATCTATGTTGTTGCAGTGAAGTAGAAATCAAGACCTTGGGTAGAGGCTTGCATCACTCAGCCTTGTTTCCTCTCCCAAGTTGCGTTTATTGTTTTTTGGAGAAAACTCATCAGAATGATCCTATTATGATGTAGGTTCCGCATTGTGCTCATCAGCGGCCAACATCGTCATATTTCTTTTTCTGAGAAAATCACTCTGACATAGCTATTGCGCATGGGAATGCCCGACTTAGGAAATGATTTTAGTTGTTTTATATATATGTGTTGTATTAGGTTTCTCATACCACCCAAAGCTCCTATCCTCTCTCTCTTTTTTCCAAAGAAAAAGACATCTAAATATGAAATATTTTGGCCATTGTCATAGCCTCTGATCTCACACTTTAGGGGGGTTCTATTATACAGGAAAATGACCTCCTCACCACCTCAAAGGAGAATGACATGATAACTGAAGGACTGACCAAGTTCACAGGCCCAGTTGTCAAGCTAACACTGCCTAAACACTAACAACCTGCTTTATAAAGCTTCCTGGTTCGTTAGTGCCTAAAGTAACTCTTTTTTTACCTTAGGAAGAGCTTAGTGAACCGTAATGAGTTTCTATGGGTCAAGGGAATGAGTTGACTGAGAAAATATCCCTAGCTTCTATCCTATGTCAGCTCATAAAAGTAGGGAAACATCAAAACTCGACCTATTTGGGGGAATTACTAATTCCTAATGGAGTATACAAATGGGAAAGGGAACAAAGGCATGGAAACATTAGTGATTTTACCTAATGGAACTCATGAGGGACTTAGCAACCCTAACCTCACATGCTATATATGCAAGGCTAGGGCCATTGTGTAAGGGGTCAAACCATTTGAAAGGATTGCCTATTTGACTATCAAGCAGAGTCTCAGACTAAGGCATTAGAAAAGGTTAAGAAGGGAGAGAGAGAGAGAGTAGCTGGAGGGGTAAGGGAAGGCTGATGCAACTGATGGTCTTAATCGCTCTTTCTAAATCAATATAGAACTGCAATTGTGTTGTCCACTCTGAGATGTTGATAGTATGACTTGTTTGTATGTTTATTCAATATCATTAGCATGAGTGTCTTACTTATATGCAACAAGATATCTTTATATTTTCATGCATTGTTTATCAAGGTTTTATGTTGTGATATTACACTTGTCTTTTCTATGTGCGGGTTTTGATCTGGAGCTAGCTCAGGGGTCTTTCGCCTAGCTGCATTGCACTCTCCAACAACACCACACTAAGGCTCGAGGTAATAATTCCTTCTCGCTTTGATATTCATTTGTTAAAAATAGGTATGCATGTATCTTTCTAAGAGTTGCAACTAATCTGACTGTCTTCCAAGGATCCCAGGAAGGTCCTTGAGGGTTTCTACATCACCAAACACCCGTGCATTAATCCCTATAGCATAATTGACTAGAAACCCTAGAACTCAATCAGATCTCACTTCCATGCCAAACGAGACAAATTTTGCAAATTAATCAAGAAAATCAATCAAAAACACCATATACACTCTATAAAATTATTGATAGAGGACACAAAGATTGAAAAAAAGAAGAAAACCCCATTTTCTCCTATACGCAGGGATCATCGCACATGTCTTAGTAAAAAGAGCGATAATCGTGACTGTACTTAAAACCACAGTGGGCAAGAAAAATGAAGAAAAAATAAGAAATATTCAAGACTAGAAAAAAATCAATGTCCTCAAGCAATCACCAGTAAGTGAAAATAGTTACAAAAAATCAAACAGGTTAGAAAATTGATGGTTGGTCAAACTCATCACAAAAACAAGGTGAAGGATTGAATCGAAAGGGTCATAGGCTCCCTATTGGGAATAATACTGAGAGGGGGGGGGGGGGGGGGGGGTGATTTAGTATTTAAAAATCAATATTTTTTTCATTTCCATAGTCAAATTTATATACGCTACTTCAGTGAAGGGAATTCGTGTGTGCAGGCAACTGTTCTTAAGGCAACCAAAGTATATCCAGTGAAATTATGATTAAGTTAATTCATCATATGTTTATCTTTAATCAGTTCATTAGTACTTGTTAAAAATTAATCATTAACCATGTGCAGTAATAAAATAATAAACCATCACACATAAGAAACATACATGAACACCAAGATTTAAGGTGGAAACCCAATGCGGGAGAAAAACCACCTATTGTTGTTGTCTCTGTCTTATTTTAATATAAAGAATAATATGCTTACAATCTTTTACTGGTGCAGACTCACACCACTACGCAGGAAACCACCTACAAAAGCCTACAACCTTCTCTCGTTCTCCAGCTTCTACTGGAAGGGAGCTACAATCCCATAGTTATTGTACTAGCCGATATGTTTACTAGTATGTAGGTGCAGACCTACAAAAGGCTAAAAGCTTCACTCGTTCTCTAGCTGCGACTGGAAGCATGAAGCTTCGACTTCTTGATCTGAATTTGAAACTACTTGAAAAAGGTTTGCAAGGTATTCAATTCAGTAGTAAACATGTTTAAAACATTCCCATGTCTTGCAGTAAAGAAACAAATGAAATTTTCAACTGTTCATGATCCATTCAAGCATAGCAGAATTATTTCCTTTTATTGTTTAACACAACAAAATGAATTTGCTCTGCAAAATAAATCAACCACAGATGCAAAATAAGTTGATGAAGCAGTTCACCACTCCTGGGCTGCGTCTGCTGGGTCCAAGGCTCCCAAATGGGTCAGTTCTCGTTTTAATTAAATGCTCAAAATGAATTTATAGCTGAATAGAAGTCTCTACATGTGAAATATACTGTAAAATCGGATTCAAAACACATGAATCCTTCAGGATTGACTGCTGGTTCACCTCTAATGGATACCTGCAACCTGAAACAGTTCTCACAATACTGGGCCCTAGTGGCTCCTAGAACTTCCACGGCTCCAAAACCTATGCAAATGACCTCTGATGGCTGAAAGACCCATTCCAATGGCTTCAAAATGTCCAAAATACATAAAATAAAAAAAAAAATTCGTCCAAAACCGCCTTTCCTAGCCAAAGTTATGGCCATTTAATGATAACTGCCAGTTTCCCCTAAAAGGACTCTAGCTAACTTTAGTGGAGCTCCGCCAATTATGGCGGGAATGCCAAATTTGGCGCGACCGCCAAAAATTCCACCAATTTCGCCTTAACCGCCGGCTAAATTTTTGCATGTGACTGTTAGCCTCCTGCTGCAGCAGGTTACTCATATTTCATCATTGACATTTTTACAAACCAAATATGTCATACTTTGCATGCTGCAGTGCTCCATATTTTCTTAATAGTCTCCAAATGAAGAAGGCAACTCAGAGTTCATCTAACTACTTTCCAAATTTTGAGAAGTTATTCCAGTGTTGTACAATTTTCAGTTAAAGGGAGGTCCAAACAGCTTAATCTTGGTCTCCCTAGGTTTCAATTTCCCGTTTTAGAATATAGAGAATGAAAATCTGTCCAAACAGCTTAATCTTGGCAGATTCTTAGATAGGTAGAGAATCAAAGGAGCCCAACTGCTTAATCTGGGCCCTCGGATGAAATAACGGTAGTTTGTAGATGGGAAAGCATAAAAAAGAAAAATTGAAATGATGGGTTTGCAAGTCTAAGTGCACCCAAACCAAAAGAAGAAAAAATGTTAGGTAAATAGACTGGGTAGGTAGTTTTGAGGTTGCAGAATCTTGATTGTTGATTAGTTCCAGGTTTTCAGGTGTCATCTCTACTCAAGACACAATCACCAGGCAGTTCTATGTGAGAAGCTCAAAACAGGCATAACTAACTTCCTTTCTCCATATCCCCCAAATCATTAACTAATTTCCCCGAAAAGAGGTCAAGATCTGCTTGATACCTCTTAAGTTTCATCATTTTCATGTCATTAGCTTGGGTGAAGATCTGCTTTACTCAAAGAAATTCCATACTCTCTCTATAAGGTTCTATCCCCCCGTTGTAGCCTAAGATCTCCCAAACTTAGCGCTTTCTTACCATCTCCATATTGACTACTGACATTATTATTTAACTCCCTATATTTTTCCCATCCCCCTACTAAAACTATGTAAATGATCCCCTATGTAAATATCCCTCCCCCTAGTTGAAAAATAACCATAAGTACCCCCGAGAATTGGTCAGTTTGTCTGAAACTTAGCAAGAGTCCTCATGCTGCCCCTTCAAACCATCTTCTAAATACAATATACTCCTTCCAAAGTATAAAATCCCTTTTTGGGTTATTGGACCCCTTCCGATGCCTCAAATGCTTTTCTAACGCACGCACTCACTCCTTCCGGCCGCAATAGACCCTTCCCAATTTCCTTAACACTCTACAGATCCTAGTAAGCCATCTCGCGTCGCCATATCGCAATATTCTCACCACATAGTTGTGCCCCATCCTTTGTTACCTGATGTGATATCGCAATATCGACGATCGACAGTCGCAAGCATCGCATGTCCAAAGTAAATACCTTCCCGTTCCCCGCCGATGCGATATTGCGATCGCATCGGAAAAGTTCATCGCATCGCATTAAAGTATGCGCACCCCGCCACATCACATCTGTACCAGGGACCCACTACTGATATCAGTAGGCTGACATCATCCATTGTACTGCTGACGTCATGCTGATGTCAGCAGCCGAGAAACCGAAAATTCGCGCAAAAAGAAAAATTGTGCTTCGAAGCTCTAGAACAAGAAACAGAGGCAGTTTTCGATGCGCGATTAGTGCTTTACGCTAATTGCGCATCACTACAGGAAATAGGCCATTTTGGGGAATATCTAGGGAATCTTTTGATTCCTTGGCCCGTTTTGTGCCGAAAAAGCCTGAAATTGCTCGATTTTGCCAAATTAATCCGATTTAAAGACAGGAAAGGACCAGAGACAGAGATTAAAGAGTATCATATCAAATCAACAGGGAAAAAGCACATCAAAGAGTATCAGCAAGCGGCGGAAACCATCAATGTAGCGGCAAAGAGTATCAGCGAAGATCTTAACAGCGGCCCAAAGCAGGAGAAAATTTAATACCATCCAGCAAAGTCAAAGAAAGAGGGCGAGGCCACTCTAAAACCCTCAAATCATGGTTATTGCACATTTAACTTGCACTGAAACAGAACTACAGATCCCAAAGCACAGTTATTCCAAAAGTACTGCATCAAGCCTCCAAGGGCCACATTGCACTCTTTTTGATTCAGCTGCCTCTAGCGCAGCCCAAAGGACTTACCTGCATTTAATTCCAGCGACAATTAGGTTTTTAGAAAAAGCTTTTCCAGCAGACCTGGTTAGGTCAAATGTAATAAATGACTTCTAATATTTTGCTTATATATACCACCCTGAAAGATGGAGTAGGGGTTGGTTGGTGAGTCGAGAAAGTTGCTTAATCTTTGGTATCTCGACACTTTCTTCAAGCAGAGACCCGCACTGTAACTATCATACTTTCTATAATCAAAGACTGCTATAAGCATGGATTTTGAAACTATTTGATGTGTTTAATTGGCCGAGGAGTGATTGTGGAATTCTTGTGCTTTTACATGGTTCAATAAGTGTTTCTCAACTCTGTTAATTTTTCATGTTTTGATTTACCATCGTTCCGCCATCTAAATTGCAGAAAAAAAGAATAGCTTAGGATTTGTTTAACTACACCTTAGGGTCAATTTCTGCAATTTTTTATGTTTTCATCAGAAATAGTTATGAACATGTATACTTAAATGATCTTGTTTACGCTGTTTCTTTCACATATGAATGAAAGTTTAGGAATTCTTAGCTGCTCCTAGATAACCATTCATTCACTTCTCCTCTCTTTAAGTTTGATGAAAGATTCTCCTTTGCCTTTCATCTCTGATCGTCATTCCATCCTTTCAGTAAATCGATAACCGTATCATGTGTGGCTATCCCACTCCTTAATCCTCTTGTGACCAAGAAAACGCAACAGCAAGCCTTAATCCATGACTCCATGCCCAATGGTGTGAAACTTATCACATCTTACCTTGCCTCTTTGCTTGAAATTTCTACCTTCCATCCAAACACAAACAAAAATCCCTGAGCCAAAAGCTAGCCTAAAATCATCAACAAAGTTGAATCATTAAGAGAGATCCCTCTCTGATTGCAGGTGGGCTAGAACCTCCAATCCAAAGATTGGGTTATGGTTACCTCGGCCGTATCCCTACAGGAGCCTAGGGACAACCTGAGTGATAACATAATGGCCACTCCATTGGGGACCTCCTTGGATAAATTCATTAAACCAGTCTGCAGCCCCACAGAGGAAGAAACCGACCTGTGAAAGTTTCGGTCGACCTGTGTTGTTGCGCTTTTTAGAAAATGTTCCCAAAAAATAGAGTAGAAGCTGGCTCCTAAGAAGCAAACGTGTAATACACGATCAAATCCAGATCCAAATAGCCCAGATGTTGTTGAAAATCTGAATTTAATTCCTAAGATCATTAGAAAACAAAAGCAAAAAGAAGACCAAATTGCTGCGAGTCCTGAAACAGTTTAGCCAAGCAGTGTTCCAACCCCTGTCAAAGTTTTATTCCGGTTAACCCCAAGTTCCCCTGGTTCATCACCTCCGTCTCCAAGCAGCTCCTCTACACCTCCATCCCATACTCCTACTACCACTACTACTCCTTCTACCCTGGTTGTTCCTGTTATCCCCGCTGCTCTAGTTGTTCTGCTTATCCCCATCATCATGGCTAGATATGCGCCCTTACTATTGCCTGCTAATACCGGGGCTATGCCTCAAAACTACCAATCAAAAATCACCTATTTTGATGGTGCAACCTCCTGCACCGCCCTACAACATACAAAGAAAATGCAGGATTATTTCGAGAGTTATGAGATTGATGATGAGAGTGTAAGAATGAAGATTTTTGTCCAAAGTTTGACCGGTGATGTCAGAACCTGGTTCAGGGAACTTGCACCCAATTCTATATTAAACCCTGAAGCCTTATACTAGGCATTTACTAACAGATGGGAGAAAAAGAAAGACCCCCTACACATACTATCTGAGTATGATACTATCAAAAGAGGACCCCAGGAAACAGTTCTGGATTACTGTGCAAGATTTAACAATGTTTATAATGCAAGACCACAAAATTTGAGACCTCCACCTGATCTCGCTTTATACAAATTCCCAGATGGCTTTGATGCTGAGATGGCATATCAGTTAAGGGAAAGAGCCCCTCAAAGCCTTGCAGAAATGCAAGATGTTGCAGTGAGTGTGGAAGCAAATCTAATTGCTAAAAGGAACAGAACTAGAACTGAGAGAAGAACCACTTTCAAAGAAGAACCCTCAGCCTTCGATCAAAAGCTAGATGCTATCATCAGTGGCATCCACAGGTTGGGAGACAGAGTAGACAATGTTGAGAGAAAAACTTCATGGGAGGGTCAACAGCCCAATGCCATAAGGAACCCAAACTTCAAAAAAACCCAAAACACAAACGTTGGAAGGGCCAGTCCTGACCATGATATTAGGCCTCCTTTTCAAGAAAACTATGCGGATGCATCTACATCTGTTGAGCCCACAGATGGGACTCATATGAACCTGATAGATTCAGAAGACGAACAGCAAATCTTCCTCATGGAGGAAGACCGACCATATCCTGATGCAAAACAATTTCACACCAAGTTGGGAGAGTCCTTCGACTTTAAACAAGGCTATGATACCGCTGTGTACGAGGTACACAAGCAATACAAATTAAGAACAAGGACCATTGATGTTCCCCCATCTAGCAGAATAAAAGATAGCAAACAGCTCAACAAAAGTAAAGGAAAGATCACCAACAATAAACCAGCTGACAGCTCGGTCCCAAACCCTCATCAGGTTACTGTGGAGGATGTAACAGACACACACTCTCCTATTGATCAGCCTCTACCTCCCTCCTCCCCAAAAGAAGATCTGAATAGCCCTACCGAAAATCTTCCCAAAACAGAAATATCACAAACTGTCATACATCGTGACACTGACATTCCAAAATAAAACATAGAGAGTATGCCTGAAAAAGAGAAATTCACCACTGTCAACGCTAAGAAATCATTGGAAAAACCATTCAGTTTAGAAGCAGAGATTGGAAAACTCAATATTTCCATTCCCCTCTCAAATCTTGCCAAACATGATGTATACAGACAACAAATTCAAAGGTCGCTGCAATTACCAGAAGTAAGGGATGATGTAAACGTTTTAGATGATACCCCTGAACTACTATTCGGTCCAGAAGTTAACGGAAAAGCAACATATGGACCTGTTCCACCTTTTTATGTCAGCCTACACATACATGACAAAATACTGCATAATGCTATGTTTCACTCAGGTGCCTCACATAACCTTATGCCCAAAGCTGTAATGGAAAGGTTGAACCTCGATGTCACAAGGCCGTACAAAGATCTGTATTCCTTTGATTCAAGTCAGGTCAAATTTTTAGGCTTGATCAAAGACCTTTGTGTCTCTCTAGTCCAATTCCCTAACAAGACAATCTTAATGGACGTAGTAGTCACCGACATTCCCACAAAGTATGGTATGCTTCTATCCAGATCATGGGGAGCAAAATTGCAAGGATCCCTTCAACTCGGCCTCTCTTATGCCACTATATCTATCTTTGGGAAACCAAAGAGACTATATAGAGAAACATTAATGAAGTATGTGGTAAGCAGTGAGGAAAAACCCCAAAATTTTCCAATATACTCAATCCATTCTGATATGGATTCTTTTATTTTATTTAATGATAACACCAGCCCTCCAACTAATGATAAGCCGTTATCTTTGGAGCAAGGAATGTACGTCAATGAGGAATCGGTTGCCAATACCCATGAAATTGTCTCAACAGCCAAGGCAACCAACAAACAGCAAGAGGAACATCCCGAAACAGAAATTACAAGTCTACCTAGTCCTCAAACAACTGAAACTCTCAATACAAACCTCAAACAAGAAATCACATGGTATTTGCAATTTGATGGTTCAATTAACAAGTTAGGAGTAGGGGCTGGAGTGTGGATTTACAATACTCATGATAATCACGCACAAGGCCATGCCTATAGACTCAATTTCAGATGTACAAACAATATGGCAGAGTATGAAGCTCTTCTCTTAGGCCTTAAGTTGCTCAAAACCCTGGGAGCTACTAAAGTTTCCATCCTAGGTGATTCGGACTTGATTATACAACAAATAAAGGGTAACTTTGTCGCTAATGATAGTAGAATGAGAGCTTACAGAGCTGCTGCCACCGAATTACTCAACGCCTTCAGTGAATTTAAGCTCGCCAAAATTGCACGAGATCACAATATTCATGCCCATAGTCTAGCAATCTTTGCTAGCACATGCAAGCTTCCCTTTGAACCAAATCACCATTTCACCACTGAAATAAAACACAGACCTTCGGTCCCTAACAATGTTAAGGATTGGCAGGTATTTCAAAATGATGCCCAGATTAACAGTTTCTTAACTCTGGAGGATGAATTTTCCAACACAAACATTGACATGGATGCCATGGCCGACTCACAATAGTTAGCAGAAGAAAACCACCTGACTGTAACAGCTGCAACAGCTAAACAAATCCTTAGCCCAACTGTTTTCAACAATACAAACATAGGACAACTGAAACAAATCTGTTTAGAGAAAACAGCTAAGGTAGAGGATGAGTTTATTGATCTGAAAAGTAATGTTCTACCTGTCGGCCTTACTCCATTGGAAGACATGTTTGATGACAACGATGTGCCCAAAAAGCCAAAGATGGAACCTTTGAATGCCGCCATAGAAGAACACAATATAGGAACAACAGAACATCCCAGAATGATTAAGTTGTCCAAAAATCTGCCCCCTGACCACAAACCGAAATATGTGGATTTGTTCAAAGAATTCCAAGATGTATTTGCCTGGAGTTATGAGGACTTGAAGTCGTATGACACCTCAGTAATCCAACATACCATTCCCTTAAAGCCAAATCAAAAACTGTTCAAACAAAAACTTAGAAGAATCAACCCCGTGCTTCTTCCCCTGATTGAAAGGAAATAAAGAGAATGTTTGAATCAGGTATCATTGCACCCATCAGATTCTCTGAATGGGTGTCTAACTTAGTTCCCACTAGGAAAAAAACAGGAGAGATAAGACTGTGTGTAGACTTGATAAATTTAAACCAGGTCTCTCTAAAAGACCACTACCCGTTGCCCAAAAAGGATTGTATCTTGCAAAGAGTAGTGGGTTCCTCTAGAATTTCTTTACTAGATGGATTTTCAGGATTTAATCAAATACTTGTTCACCCGGATGACTAGGACAAGACAGCTTTTACCACACCGTGGGGAACATTTAAGTATGTTAAAATGCCTTTTGGGCTAAAAAACGCTGGTGCTACCTTTCAAAGGGCAATGGATATTGCATTTGCTAAGGAGATACATGATTTCCTCGTAGTTTACCTTGATGACCTGACCCCATTCTCCAAATCTGACCAAGAGCACCTTAAGCACTTAAGGCAAATTTTCATGACATGTAGGAAATATGGCATTTCCTTGAATCCTAAGAAGTATATGTTTTCCCTGGAGGAAGGCAAGCTTCTAGGGCATATAATATCAAAAAATGGGATTAGAATTGACCCGGAAAGAATTCAAGCTATCCTTCAAGTCCCTTTTCCAAGAAACATAAAAGAACTACAAGCATTCCTTGGAAAGATCAATTTCCTGAGGAGATTTATCCCAAATCTAGCCAAGCTAATAAGGCTACTGAGAAACATGTTGAAAAAGGATGCCAAAGTAAAATGGTCTCTTGAAACCAAGCACGCTTTTGAGAGTATAAAAATTGCCCTAACTCAAACGCCTGTCCTCACCAGTCCTCAATTCGACAAAGATTTTATCATTTTTTCCTTCGCATCTGAACACACTATAGCTATTGTCCTTCTGCAAAAAGATGATCAGGGCAACAAAAAGCCAATTGCTTTCTTCAGCCGAGCTTTGAGAGACGCACCATTGAAATATCAGATTATGGAAAAGCAGGCCTACGCCCTGGTCAAAGCCATCAAAGATTTCAGAATTTACATCCTATACTCCCACGTGATTGCCTATGTCCCTAATGCCATTGTAAAGGATATACTAACTCAAGAGGGACTGGAAGGCAAAAGAGGCAAGTGGATTGCCAGCATCCTTGAATACGACATTGAAATAAAGCCCACCAAGCTCATAAAAGGACAAGGGTTAGCCAAACTAATGTCCAAAACAAACTTCCAAGCATTAGACATTAATCAACTGGACGATGAACCGGAGTTGGCGACTCCACAGATCAGTGAAACCTTCATGCAATCCCCATGGTATGCTGATATTTTCTTTGTAT
>APFE030061871.1:17138-45380 GCA_000404065.3 Pinus taeda | reverse complement strand
AGGTGGGTCCGCCCAACCTAACGTAGGGTCCAAAACCAAAATTTTCAAGGGCGCTGCCCCAGACCCCATAAAGTGGGGTTACGGGTACCCCCAAACCCCCTGTTAACTATGTGGAAAGAATATAACACAACCCAACAACATGTAAGGTTCACTATAGAGGTCCTCCAAGATCTTGGTAAGGGGAGTATAGGGATAGTGACAGAAAGTTATGTAACACACACCATAGCTAGCTAAAAATGGAAAGGCAAGGTTGAAACCACTGTCAAACCAGACAAAACCCATGCCAATGATAAAAAATGAAGAAAACTCACACATGCATGTTCCATGCATACCAAAACTAACAAGTAAATTATACATGCAACTTGATACCTACAAGTAATCCTATTGTAGCTATTTGATCCAACTCTTCCTTGCTTGATCCTTTCTTTCCTTTGCTTTCTTTTGCTTTCTGCCCTTCTTTGCCTTCATTTTCTTGCTTGCTCCTCTTTGTGTTATTCTCCTCTATGAAATGAATTCCAAAAATAAACTGACAAAAGGCTCCAAACTGATGCCCTGATGCCTTTTTATTATTGATTCATCTAATTTCTTCATTTTCCCTCCATTTTTCATTCAATTTCCTCCTCACATGTAACATGTGACCCTTCATCTCCCTTTTCTCCTATTTTCCTTTATTTTCATAAATAAATTCCAATTAATGTCTCTTTGCCTTTGTTAATGTCTTTGCCAATTTCCTTAGCCATTATAAACAAGATGTGATTCCCATTAGGATGCTTTTGGAAACATTTAGCTTGGAATATGTGTCCCATGATCTTGGTCATATTTTTCCTTTATTAACTTTATTACATGAACCTTTAACTTGGCATTGTTACATAATCTAAAAAAGAATTACAAGTAGAAACATCACTTGTGTCACCATTATCTTCTTAGAATAACCCAAACAACTGTACTTACAAGCTACTTTAGTTTTGGTTGTGTTGAAACATTTGCATGTGTGTGTAAGCAAGGGGAGGATAATTTAGGGGGAATCCATAAGGGTTATTTTAACTAGTTGAAAATTTTACTAAAAATGATTACGTATAAGAAACAAGTAGTCATTTGATAAAAAAATATTCCACATAAATAGTACATAAAATCTGTAATAATGCTTAGACTTAAGCAACTTATATATTTTCTTTTCAATTTATTTAAACCTAGAAAAAGCTAAATACTCACAATGGATCTAAACATATCTAATAAAATATATAGTTGGAATTAATTAATATATATGAAGGCCAATTTTACAGTTACAATATTCAAGTTATCCACATGTAATTATGAGTAGTCATATCATAGTTCCAAATAACAATCACAGTGATTTTAATGCAATTTTTTGGTTGTCGATGAAGTTTCCTATAGCAAAGTGTTGTCATTGTGACAATGACCCTCAAATTTTTTTTCCTATGTTGATTTTGGAGCCTACGCTAACTATCATTTCAAGCCCCTAGGTGTCGTCATGTGGTTTGATTTGATATTTGTGTGTCTTCTCCTAGTGTCACATCCTCCTAAGTCAATGTATCTGAAGTATCATAACTTAACCATTAGACGTGTTTGAGTTATTAAATGTATGGCTAAGTGAACTCACGGTCCGTCTCAACTTAGAAAATTTCCTTCTAGCCATGCACACACTCAAGAAGCATACACAAGTAGGAAAATAAAGAAAAAAGTAAGAAAAGTTCTCACTAAATCCAAAAGCGCACTTTGAGTTGTCGAAGGCATGTTCTTGAGGTGAGAAAACTCCTTCAGGATGAAGAAGTGCACCCTACCTAGGCACATTCATTCAGGCTGAGAAAGCGCACCCTATTTGGGTGCACTCCTTCATGTTGAAGACTTGTGCCCTATCTAGTTGCATGCATGAGCCAACTTGTTGCACGATGGCACACTCCTAGAAAATAGGAACCACCATAACTCCTTCTTAACTAATCCTTTCATGCAATGACAAGTGCACTCATGCATGAATCATTTTTTCATGTCAATTTCTTTAAATAAACTTAATTAATCATTCTTTCCATCAACATTTCATCTAAGTTGAGCACACAGATGGAGACTCAACAAGCCCTTCATCAACTAGTGCAACAAGTAAGTTTGCATGCTCAATATTTTACCATTTTTCATGATTTCACTACAAAATAATTCTTTGTTTGATGTTGATCACTTGTTTTGTAATTTGTTTGTTGGCACTTTTCTTGAATCTTCATATTGCAAGTGTTAATCCAGTATTGCATGCAAGAAAATTTTCATGTTCCTTAAAGCTTCCATCTTCCACCATGCATGTGGCAACAACTATAAATCATTGTAGGCTCTTCCCTTTGTCATCTTATCATCGGATCCTATCAATTAAAATTTCTTCTAATATTTGTACAGGTAGAGCGCGCTTCCTGAGCTTGAAGCTCCTTCGGCCTTAAAACATGCACCTTGTGTAACCTAGTTTTCTTCCTGAGCACATGGGCGCATCACGAAGGCATGAGGCTTTTCCCTTTGATGCTTAAAATTTCTATAGTGTGCCCTCTTAGCATTAGGGTGGATAGGCATATCACAATGATATGAAGCTCCATCCATTCATCCCTTTGCCATGTGACAATGCACCCTCCTTTGCATATTTTGAAGACCTGAAGCCTTGTTTCCTTCATTCTTCATCCCTTCAGAGTGCGAGAGTGTGCCCTCCTTGTCTCCTTGGGTGCATGGGTGCATAGGGAAAACCTAAAGGCCCATTTTAACATTCCTTTAACCCTTTAGGGTGCGACGTTGTGCCCTAGATGATTTTTTGCCTCTTTCTAGAGTGCATGAGTGCACTATGAAGCCTCGAATGACCATGCATGTCCCCTTTGTACTTTGTAAGTGCACCCTCCTATTTTGCATATGTATTTTTCTTGCATGCAAGTTATTTTTTTTGTCATTCATATTTTTTGTGATCAATCATCTATGATTTCTCTTTGAATTGTATTTACACGTATTGCTACATAGTTAATTGTTTTAAGCTTACCTTTTCATTATGAGTGTGATTACACAAACATGTATTTGTGTTACAAGTGTCAACACTTTTTCATCATCTGTTGGAGACATACCACTGTGTAAAGTAGCCTCTAAGGAAATTTCACAAGCAAGCACTAATGAGCCCATCAAATTTTCAAAGACAAGTATTCCTATATATGCGGACACTCAGTGTTTTATTGAAAAAATGACAAAGGTTACCTAGAGCATTATGTACAACACATTCATGCAAGAGAAGTTTCCTAAGGAATTAGAAGATGTGCAAGTATATATCAACATTAAGAAGTCTAGGATACACATGATCGCATGGATATTCCCACTCATGCCATGTGCTAAAGCTATTGAATGGATCATCACACACGTGGATGACTCTCACCTTTTGCTTCATTGTGAAAGTGGAATTCACCTCGCCACCTATTATGGTGAGGATATGAAGACATACTATAAGATTCTCAAGCCAAATGAGTATGAAAATGAAAACTTTTACATGAAATGAGCTACCCTTGACACAACTGATGTTATCAAACAATGGTGTCAAGAGCATGCCAAGTTTCGTCGTCACCCATCAACAATTTATCCTACAGTTATCTTAAGAGATGTATATTAGTATTTTATATCTATTTATTATCAGATGTTTGGGTGCAAGAATGTTGAAGTGTTCCATGGGAATTGGATCTATATACTCAACATAGTGGTGACATGTGGAAAAGATTTCAATTGGGTGGATATATTATCATATGAACTGCAACGTAAAGTGGGGCTCGCCAAAATATCTTTAGAGGTAAATCAAGCTCCAAAATTCTACATGTTTGCATATCTCTTGGATGGAATTTGTGCATATTATGAGTTTTCGAAACTATATTGGAATTGGACTCCTAAAGAGAAGTTCCTAGTTTATTTCCACTACATGGTGTTATCAGAAGGAAGCTTCAAGGTGTATATCACAGATTGGTTGAACACTTCTTTTCATCCATTTTTCGCATGATATTCCAAACTGATCCACCATGCATGATAGATCAAGTGAAGGAGTCACTTCAAGATATTGCATATTGGTTTGCATCTCCTGAGGGAACATATATCAGATGCTTCAAATGCTAGACAACCCCTCATCTTATGCTACAATATGTGACAGTTAGGGTGGTCATGTAGGAAGTGCCAAATCAACTAGACAAGGGGCTATCAGGAACTCTTCACAAGAGGAAGAAAGCCCCTTGGCTTATCTTTCCATTAAGGATTAGATTGTATGAATTAAAGAGTCACAAGGCGTTATCAATTGAAATTGAAGAGTTTAATCACCTACACTTCACCGCAAAATACTTCCATGCATACGATCTAAGGTGAATTTTCACGTAACAGTCAAAGGAACAATTATAACACAAGGTATTCATTAATATGTAGGCGAGAAGATGAAAAGATAAAGAACTTGTATAATTCCAAAACGAAGGCACATCAAACCATGAAGACCTGTTCACCCCATGATCCATTGGCTTAAGACTTGCAAGAGCAGTAGTAGGAGGAGGAGGAAAGAACACCTCAAGCAAAGAAGTTAGCTCCCAAGAAAATGATTAGGTATTCATCGGGAGAGAGAAATAGGAAATGGAAGGTTTAACCTTTAAACACGGGATCTACACAAACAAAACCAGAGAGGAGAGAAGGGGAAGAAGAAGAAGAAGAAGAAGATGAATAAGAGGAGAGCTGGAAGCAAGATGCGTTTCTTGAGAAGCAACAGATAGAAAAAGAAGAGAGGAGATAGATAGAGGAAGAACAGCAGAGGCAATCCCAACAGAAGGAAGTGGTGCTGAGATTGGAAGAAGAATAATTGACTCAAGATTTAGAGGAGGCGAAGTTAGAGGAAGAAGATAACATATAGCCCATGGATTATGAACCTAGTACTCCATATAAACAACCACTCATAGAAGCACCTCTTCTATTTAAAGAGATGGGGATTACACCTCCACTAGTAGAATGAGTCATGGACATATGCAGTGTAACGTTTGATCAACCGAAGAAGAGGATTGTGCAACAAAGGCATAGATACTTTCCTAATGATCCTCAAAACCCAGTCTCAGTAGCAATAGAAAAGGTAATCACCTCCAACTCTAGAAGAAATATGAGGGCATTTATGGCAACAATTGTTGGATTCACTACAACAATGCAGGATAAATCAGAATACTTGTTGAATGAGAATGCCAGATTGAGAAGATAATTGGTTGCGGTGAAGAAAAAGGTAGAACATCTTGTAGCGGAGAACTAGTGGTTTTCATCACAAAAATACAACATTGCAAAATGGTAGTCAGCCATCCAAGAAGATCTGGGATCATTGGAGGACACCATGGCATGACTATATGACGAGATGATACTTATACAATAGGTCATGACCCATCTGATTGGAATTCAGAATAATGCACAAGAAGTGGTGAGGCTGTTGAAGATAGCAAACAAAGTAGTTGACTAGATGCATGAATGGACTGCCAAATATTTGTTGCACTTGGAAAAGAAGGATAAGTTGTTGATGAATTTGACAGAGTTAAGTTGAGACTCCACCTACAAAATTACTAACATCTTGGAGCACAGTCGGTTAATACCATGACTGCCTATAATAGACTGCATAATGGGTTTGAGTCTCTTATACAGGAGCATGGGATTCCCACTATGGGGTACCTTGAAGCGATCAGGGGTAGGAAAGTAATCTTTTAGGATAGCAGGGAATACATTGAACAAATCAAACAAACAACAGAAAGGGAAGGCTTGGAGGTAACCAAGGACATTATTCAGTAGTATGCCTTTGCACCAGTTAAAGCACAAATGAAGCTTTCATGGATTTGGAATAATGTACAGTCAAGTTCCAAGAACATATTAACATAATCATTGGAGTTGATTGTGCACTACAAAGGGGACTTGCCAATCGGGGTCAAAGCCATCACGAAGGCATTCAAATCATGTCACACTTACATCACAAATGAACTCCATGAAGAAGCAAATGATCTATCCATTTGATGATTTGTATGCTTAAGAATTTTTGTCTTATTAGGTCGTCGTCTCATTTGTAAATTGTTTTATGTAATAAATGTTGTGTAATAAAATCCAAGGGACACATGTGGAATATGAATAACCACACATTGGAGTGTAATGAGTCATACTAGAATATGAATAGTCATAGGAATTCAAGAGTCACAAGGAAGCTCAAAAGTCATTGTGTTTGTTATAAATAGCTTCTCATAACTCAAAGAAGATGCTTTTTGGGAGGAGACTCTTAGGAGTTTTAGCCTTGGCTTCTCTTGTGCTACAAAGGAGACAAATTATCCTCTGGAGAAGAAAATTGTGGCTTTGGCTTCCACTATTGGATACAGTGTTTCATTCATGAAATAGTGTACTCGGGATATTATTCTTATAATCAGAAGCTCAATGAGCCAAAATTCCTTCATACATATATCATGGATGTAGTTGGACTATTCTAGCTGTGTATGGTATATATTTCTTTGTTCACATACTAAGTTATTGAACTATTTTTTTTCTTAGAGATGTCTATTATTGAATGAATGTTGTTATGTTTTAATGATTGTTGTTTACTATGTGGAATAATATGCAGGTACTCAATGAGTCTTTCTCAATTACCTAGGTCCCCCTTTAGGATAGTGTTATTACTTTTTTAACCAGTGGCTCATTTCTCTCACTAGTCGTGTAAGTCTCCCTAATATACCTTATATTGGGTGTCTCACAAAGCTCACATTCTTGTTGAACCAAAGAGGCATTTCTTCCTCTTATGTCTGACTACAGTAACCAAGGAATATCTTGGAAAAGCATTAAATGGTGTTTGGGTCATATGAATGGATGGGAATCCTATACCAAATGGTGTGGGGTCTAATTGGGACTTCATATCAGGGAGATAATCTTATAATGTTGGAGGAATCTAGCTGTTGGGTCAGTTGGGCTTCACCCAGGTTTGGCTTGTACTTCGTACCAAATAAAACCTCAGACACTGACCCTTTTGGAAATGACCCATAAGTAGGTTGAGGTCTCACCTGAGGTGGGTATGGGTGATTGCAGAACTAGGTTTCTACAACCTTGAGGGATTTTGCAGAGTGGCTCTTAACTTCACTTTTTTGTACTTTAATCATCCTTCTAAAATTCATAACATTATTGCATAGTGTATTCTAACTACAGACTTTGTCATATTTATTTTAATGTAAACACATTACAGAACAATAACAGTTGCACTAACATACCAATTACTTGCAATTACTTCGCATAAACAGATAGATACAGATACAAAAGACTTCACCAAAACTTCTTCTTATTTATTAAAATAGATCTTTCAGTACATACAACTTCTCGACCTATTAACCTAGCTGTAGGTGGTCTACACACTCAACTACAAACTCTTCCAAGGCCTTCGCTCACTCAGCTATAGAGCCTTTCCTTAAGACCCAAAACACAGAACAAAATACTCGATCACCTATGCTCTCTATATGATGTGATCTAATGATGATCTTCGAAAAAGATTTATATGTCTTTAAATAAACTACATTGCTACAAAAACCATGGTACACATACCATGGACTCAACAAAATAA
Organism: Pinus taeda; assembly: GCA_000404065.3. Taxonomy (NCBI): domain Eukaryota; kingdom Viridiplantae; phylum Streptophyta; class Pinopsida; order Pinales; family Pinaceae; genus Pinus; species Pinus taeda. The sequence goes on along the minus strand of APFE030061871.1, from coordinate 37,780 downwards.
TGAACTAAACCATGATACTCATACAAAGTGAGGGGCTTTCACCCATCCCAAAGCCCCTAGACACTACATGGTAAATAGAACTTCGCGGACTCTATGCACTCTGCTCCTCAAATGTGAAGTCTTTGACCAAAACTGGACCAAGTTGGGTCATGCCCAACCAACCCCGAGCACTCACATGTGACTCATCCTGAGTCACTCAGTTCCAGTGCCCTTGCTCTTTGTTGTGATGCTATTGTAAATGACATTGTATTGTGTTGGAAATAAGACTGAGAGGAGGGGTGAATCAATATTATCAAATTCTTTTCAATATGCCTTCCTTAATTTATTGATCATTAACTTGTATATAATAATGATCATGAAACAAGAAAAACAGATAGTCACACAAAAGAACACCAGATATAAGGTGGAAACCCAATGTGGGTGAAAACCACCTGCTGCAATATGTCTCTATCTTCTTTCAATTAGAAACTTCTTTTACAATGAGTTTGTACTGGTGCAGTCCTTTACCAGTACGTAGGCTGCAACCTGCAGAGAGCTACAACTCTCTCTCGTTTTCTAGTCTCTCCTGGAAGGGAGCTGCAACCCCCTTTTTCTCTTTAACTTCTTTAAGGACCACATTTCATTAATTTTCAAACTGGATCCATGAACATCAAATAATCTTTAAGTATATGAAAATCACTCAACCTCCTTATACAATGAACCAATGAATCACCCAACTCGTTAGAATGTTGTAAACAGGAAATTAATACCACAAATATAAACCCAGAACTCTGCCGCAATAGATAAAGGACAATCAAAAATAGTTTCAAGATAAGACCGCAACTTCACCAATAGGGGCCTGTGTATATCCGCAGCTCTTCTGAGACTGAACTACGCAGATCCGCACTGGTTGTTCTTTTTCTCTGCATACTTTTCTTCAGATCCGCACCTTTACTTCTGACTTACTGCGTACACCTGCATTGTGCTTTCTTCTTGCCTGCGTACCTCGCAATTCACCCTTTTCTATACTGCGTGTGCCTCGCACTGTGCCTTCTCCTGTGCTGCGTACCCCGCACTACACCTTTGGTTTCACAACGTACTCCCACACTGAGCCTTTTACTGAGCTGCATACCCCCGCACTGCACCTATGGATCGCCTGTAGACTTCTGATAAGGGCCAAATTTACAGTCCTCTAATGTGCCACAGTCAGTCAGATCCACAGATCTGATCATGCGCCCGAGAGAACACGACTTCACAGATTCACCTTCAAATTTACTTTGATTTAGATCAAGCATTTTACATTGATAACCCAATATTTCATATCTTAAGATATTCAATTGGAAAGATTCCTTAGCCAAGTGATCTCCTTCCCTATTTATAGTCAAGCCCTTATTCACACCATGGGACAAAACCATCAATAACCAATACAAGGGATCCAAACCGGGGCTAAAATAGATCCTATACCACGGGCCAAAACCATAGCATCAAAAATGGCGGGCTAAATACCACGGGCCAAACATAAGAAACCCCACGTGAACGCGCTTCTCTACCTTGAAGTTAGTGAACTGGGGTTCCGCACCTACTGAACGGGAGACTTGCGGGTATGACCGCACCGCCTGCAAGGTGGACCTGCGGGTCCGCACCTTTTGAACCATTCACCTGCGAGCCTCTTAATTTCCATCATTTTGAGAGCCTGAATAGACCATTTCCACTTGAGTGAGTTGCCATCAAGTACAACACCTGTATCATAGAGCCATACCACAATCATAATGCCAACATGTTCATGTGAATGGTTCACATTGTTGTACATTTATTGTATTAAGAATTCTCATATAATTAATATGACAAGAGTGAAATAAAATTAAGAACTGATTTTAAATTTTAAGAACCTCACTAATTATTGATTCACCCCCACCTCTCAGTAGTTCCTTATTCCAACAATTGGTATCAAAGCCATGGTTCCTTCAGGAACAATTTAACTATTGGATGGTAGATCTATAAGGAATCATGTCTAGGCAAGAGAGTCAGGATGCCTACTCAAATAAAATACTAATTCTTTGATGGGACAAACTATGCCTTTTGTAAATCCAGGATGGTAGCCTATCTCATGTATCTAGGGGTAGATGTTTGGAGCTTTGTGTTGGTAGATTATGTTATCCCCGTAGTCCCTCCAACAAATGAAGATGGTAAAAAGGTGTATGGAAATAATGCTAAGGACAACAATTCTATTCTCTTCGGTCTTAGTCAATTTGAACTTGTAAAGGTTATGCACTGTAAGTCTGCTAAGGAAGTATAGGAGAAAATCAATCAGAGTCATGAAGGAGATGAGAAAGTTAAGCAGGCCAAACTTCAAACTTTCAAAATGAGGTTTGATGTCTTAAGAATGAGTGAATAAGAAAGTGTAGTAGAGTATTTCCTCAGAGTTAATGAAGTGACCAATATGATTGGAGGACTTGGTGAAGCTCTCAAAGAAGATGTAGTTGTCGAGAAGGTCTTAAGATCTTTGCCTATGAGATTTAATGCCAAAATCTTAGCCATTGAAGAGATCACTGATTTGAAAAGTCTCACAATGGACCAACTACTAGGTACCCTCATTGCTTGTGAGATGAAAGTTGGAAAATAGAATACTAGACCAAAGGAGGCAGCTTTCAAGGTATCCAAGAAGGCTAAGGAGCACACAAATCATCAATATTGTTCCAGCTGTGAATCTGATCAGGAGTTGGCTCACTTTGCTAGGAAACTAAAATATGGTTAAGGAAAGTATAAAGGGAAGTTGCCCTTAAAATTTTTTGATTGTGGAAGAGTTGGACATTTTTCATCTAGGTTCCCTTACAAAGAAAAGGACAAAGATCAAAAGTCCAAAGACAAATCTCAAAAACATCAAAAAATTTTCTTCAAGAAGAAGGGCCTCTACTCCAAAGATGATAGCTCTGCACTAGAATCGGATAGTGAAGATTCTTCAGAGCGTGAGTCAAATGAATGTCTACTTATGGCACTTGAAGCCGACTTCAAGAAACAAAATGCCGCAGACTATGAAGAAGAAGGAGTAGTGGAACTTGAAGGGGATCTCATCAATGTTCTTGATGAGTTAAAGAAGGTCAGAAAAATGAATAAGAAACTAAAAGAGTAGATGCTACGAGCTGAAGAAGGTATGTATAACTTAGACAATGAGGAATTTGTTTATCAAAGTGAAAAATTGAAGAAGCCATTAAAAGTAAAGATAAATTAGCTCTCCTATTAGAAGAAAAACAAAAAACGTGTGAGAAGATAAAGGAAGAGAATGGGTTCTTAAAGAAGGAGCTGATCAAGAAAAAGGACATGATCTCATAAACGTGTAAAGTGGATATTCTGTTGTTGAATGTCAAGTTAGAGGAAGAAAAACGGAAGGAAGAAGTTATAAATGACTTGATTCTTGAATGGGAAGAGAACTATCAGAGTCTAGAGACAGAAGTTGTCTCCTTGAAAGCAATTCTTATAATATTAGAGACCGAGAAGGATTTTGATAAAAAAATTGTTGAAGGGACAAGAAAATTAAGCCATATTCTAAGTAGTCAAATATCCCTAGAAAACAAGGCAGAGCTGGGATATTCTGGGTCATAGGAGTCTTCTATGAGAAATATGAGATTTAGGTATGTAGGAGTCGAAGAACCCTAGATCTATGTGAAGGTGCTTCAAGGAAGAATTAGTGAAAACAAACAGAAAGAAAGCCAAAGAGGTTCCCAACATCGAAACAATAATTCTAACTTCTCAAAGGACTCACACCAGAGAAAAATGAATCAATCAACAAGACAATAGAGATACCCGCAACTGTCCCAAACTAACTCTCCAATTTCAGGTACCCTAACCTGTTTTATGGACATTGCTATAAATGCCATATCTTTGGACCTAAATATATTAATTGTAGAAGAATCAAACTTGAAAGAGATGAAATTTAAGATACACAAATTATCAGAATTTTAGTTCTCAGAACCCACTTCCCAGGAATAGGAACCATTTTCCCCCCTTGATGGATGAAGTTGAATGCCTCAAATGTAATAATTTTGGGCACATGGCTAGTAAGTGCAGAAGCAGGTTTGATCATACTTCTAAATCTTGGTTTTCTTGGTAGCCAACCTTTACAAAAGACAAGAAGAAATGCAAGGCTAACAAAACATGGAGTGTGGAGTTTATTTGTTTGCACATGATCAAGAAAATAGATGGTGTGCGATAGTGGTTTTTCCAAGCACATGGTTGGGGATAAGAGTAAATTCTTTCCTCTAAAAGAAAATGACAGAGGAAACAATGTCACTTTCGGTAATAATGCTCTAGTAAGAATTAACAGTAAAGGTATAGTCAGTCTTGATGAAAAGAACAAGGCTCAAAATGTGATGTATGTAGAAGGTATCAAACAAAAATTTCTTAGTGTGAGTTAGATGTGTGATAATGGCTATGATGTGACTTTTTGATCCAAAGCCTGCAAAATCTGAGAGGAATAAAATAGAAAGTTAGTGAGGAAGGGAGTTAGGACTCACAAAAATGTATGGGTGTTTGATGACTCTAGAGTAAGCTACTACATGAGTAAGAAAAATCAAGCTTGGTTGTGGCATAGGAGACTTGGTCATATGAATTTTGACAGTCTGATAAAAATCAGCAATATGGGAGCAGTAAGAGGATTTCCAAGACTGTCAAGGCTTGATGACTCAATCTGCAAGTCTTGTCAATTTGGTAAGAAAACAAGGACTCAATTCAAGACAAAGGAGTTCTCATAATCTAAACCTATGGAGCTAATTCAAACTGATATCTATGGCCCAACTAGGAAAAAAATCCCAAGAGGAGAAAGGTACTTTATTTCATTTTTCGATGGTTTTACTAGAGCCATGTGGATAATGCTCTCGAAAGAGAAATCAAAATATTTGACGACTTTCAAGATATTCAAAGCTTAGGTTGAGAATGAGAAAGATTTATAGATCAAATGCCTAAGATCAGACAAAGGTGGATAATTCAGTTCGAGAGTGTTTGAAGAGTACTGTGAAAGAGCATGGCACAAGGAGTTAGTACTCAATAGCCAAAAATCCACAACAAAATGGAGTATTAGAGAGGAATAATAAAACAATTCAAGAGATGACCAAAGCTATGATGGATGTGGTAGATGTACCATAAACCTTCTAGGGAGAAGCAACACAAGCAAAAATGTATCTAGCAAACAGAACACAACTCAAGCCTAATAGTGATAAGAGTCCCTATGAGCTATGGAAATGGAGACCTACATCAGTGAAACACTACACGGTGTTTGGGAGAAAATGCTTCATCAAAAGAAATGATAAAAATCTTGGAAAGTTTGGTCGTTGTGCTGATGAAGGTATGCTCCTTGGATACTCAGTCAAAGGTAAAATCTGCAGATGCTTCAACAAGAGAACAAAAAGAGTTGAAGACTACATTGACATTGTAGTAGATGAAATACTACCACAATATGATCCATTCAAAGAAAACATGAACTCATATGGAGAAGAAATTTCAGCCAGTAAATTCTCAGACCAAGAAGGAACATAGGAAAAGGATGAAGGAAGAAGTACAATGCAAAGGCCCAAAACTCCTTCAAGGTGTGTACATAAATAATATCCTGAAAGTCATATTATGTGTGATCAAATACTTCATGTTAAAACTAGCAGGAGATTCCTTGGCAGTTCAAGCTGCACGAACCTTACTCTATTGTCTCAAGTTGAGCCTAAGAACCTTAATCAGGAAATTGAAGATAAGTCTTGGGTGAAGGAAACGAATGAAGAATTGGATTAGATTCAAAAGAATGATACCTAGGAGCTTGTTCCAAGACCCAAAGAAAAAACTGTGATAGGCACAAAATGGGTCTTCAAAAATAAGCTAAATGAGCAAGGGCAAGTAATAAGGAACAAGGCTCAAATAGACTGTAAGTGGTACACTCAAATAGAAGAAAAATATTTTCAAGAAATATTTGCACCCGTAGCTAGATTAGAAGCCAGTAGAATGTTTCTTGCTTTTTCAAGTAACAAGAACATCAAGGTATACCAGATGGATGTGAAATCAACTTTTATCAATGATGATCTAGAAGAAGAAGCATATATAGAACAACCCGAAGATTTCATGCTCTCAGAGAATGAATATTATGTATGCAAACCTAAGAAAGCCCTGTATGGGCTCAAGAAATCTCCTAGAGCTTGGTGTGACAGGTTGGATAAATACCTCCAACAACAAGGCTTCAAGAGAGGCATTGTAGATAAATTTGTATATAAATTTTGAATATGATCACTTGTTGATTGTGGTGGTTTATGTGGATGACATAATATTTGGTAGTGAATTGGAGTAGTGGGGACACCAATTTACAAACTATATGTAGAAAGAATTCGAGATGTCCATGATAGGAAACTATCCTTCTTTCTGCGGCTACAAATTTCTCAATCAAATGATGGCACCTTCATCTCCCAATCCAAGTATTTGAATTTGAAAGAAACACTGAAGAAATTCATATTGGAAGAATGAAAGTGAGTTAGTATCCCCATGGTTACTGGATGTAAGTTATGTAAATAAGATGAGACACCTATAGTAAATCATACAGTCTACATATCAATGATTGGAAGCCTGTTTTACCTCACAATGTCAAGACTAGACATCATGCAAGAAATAGGTTTGGTTGCCAAATTTCAAGTCTGTGTTCGGGAAAGCCATGTCATTGCTATAAAAATGATTCTCAAATACTTACAAGGAACAAAAGACTATGGGATGTGGTATTCCAGAAGTAGATATTTTAAATTAAAAGCTTATATTGATGCTGGTTGGGCAAGCAATATTGATGAAAGGAAAAACACCTCTGGTGCTACATTCTTTTTGGGAGATTGTTTAGTGTCTTGGGTCAGCAAGAAACATGACTCCATCTCATTATCAACAACTGAATCAGAGTATATTGTAGCCGCCACTTGTTTGCTCACAAAGTCTATGGATGAAGCATACCTTAAAGGAAATCAAGGTAGAGTCGACTAATCTAATTCCAATCATGTGTGACAATACTAGCACTATCAACATCTCTAAAAATCACGTCATGCATTCAAAGACCAAACATATTCCAATTAAGTTCCATTTTATAAGGGAACATGTTGCTGCTAATATTGTTCGACTTGAGTATGTGGCCACTAATGAGCAACTTGTAGATATATTCACTAATCCGCTAGCAAGAGAACCCTTTGAGTATCTCTGACAACAAATAGGAGTTATGGCTCCTCCACCCAAATGACTCAAATCTAATATGTATTTGTAGCTACTCATCGTAGTGGATCATTTGAAGAATAGGATGCAAAGTGTTAAGGGGATTTTCTTCTATTAGATGCATCCTTTGCCATTGATTTCAAAGGGGGAGAAGAAGTCAATGATTAGGATGATTATTGACGACAGGGGGAGCATGGAGAAAATCTTGCTTGGTTTTAGGGGGAGTTTGGTATGTTGCCATCAATTCCAAAGGGGGAGATTATTGAGCATAGTGTTGGCATTGATGTCAAATGAGAAGGGCAGACAAATAAATGGTGTGCCAAGCTTAGGGGAAGTCCCACAATTGTTGCAGTCTTTAGTAGAGAATAATCATAGTAGTATGCTTACTGAAGAAGCTAAAATAATATATCTATCATGGTTAGGGAGTCCCATGCTTTGAAGTCATTCCTACCTTAGGATTTTAGGTCAGATGCTCTTGTAGTTGGCACAATTTAATAGTGCTTGAAAAGAGATTTCTAATGGTATATTGAAGTCTACAAATGGCCTCTTGTATCAGGAGTTATTTCCACTCAAAGTTAGGTGCCCTGAAAGTCAAATGGGCATAGCCAAAAGTGGCTGGAGGACCCTTTGGAGCATGATTAGTTTGGTGGTTTTTCCAAATGCAGTGGAGTTTCTTACCAAAGTAGCTAAGTGAAAGACTAGATGGATGTGGACAGACATAGTAGCGTTGGAGAGTTTTTTGAATGGCTAGTGGGAGGTCCCACTTGACAGCTAAGCCCACAAACACTTCCTTGAAAGGTTCAAAGGGGAGTGCAAGGGAACCGCACAAATGGCACAAGTCAGGGATGACATCATCCCTGCAAGTGTACCCCGAAAGTTTTTAAAAGGACAAGATGGAAACAAAGTAGAATTAAGGAAATGGCAAGGACCCCTATATAAAATTAACAAAGGATTTCGTTGCAAAACACAAGGTCCAAGACTGTTTTCTCTCTCCTCTTGGAAGACACATGGCAACATTATATTAGTTGGTAATGACATCAACATGACATCAGTACAAGGGACACATGGAAATTAGATTAGACATTTTTGGGTGCCCTAATGGGCTAAATATGGGTGACAAGTGTCACCTCCCCAGAGGCGTGATGTGGTAGTAATGACACAAGCATGTTGTCATCCCACAGGTATCACCCCAAAAGATTTGAAAGGGGCATAGGTAGAAGCAACAGTTGAGTAGGCGTGGGGATGAAATGGTAGTTGTGGTAGCGCACAAATGGTGACCAATGAGAGAAGAGTAGGAGGACCCCATGTGACACGTCATCCCGTAAGACTCATCTTGGAGGAAATAAAAGGGCGCATAGAGTTTTGGTCAAGATATAAGTGCCAGGACACGTTGACAAGGTAGTACATAAGCGACGACCAGCGAGAGGACCCCACATGATACCTCATCTTGTAAGGCTCATCCCAGAGGAAATAAAAGGGCGCACAAAGTTTTAGCCAATATAAAAGCATCGGGACATGTCAAAAAGACAACGCACAATCAAGCGACAAATGAGAGGAGGCGCAACACAGCCCCACAGGACATGTCACCCCGTAGAGCAGATCCCGAAAGGCTTTAAAGGACACAAAAGAAAAGCGTCGGTATAAATGGAGCCGGTGGTTAAAGTAAAGATGCAAGACTCGTTTTTTTGGGGGGCTTATGACTGTCGGCGTGAAAGGACTAATGTTGATGTTTAAGCCCTCATGACCTACAGTTTAAAGAGGGGCCCAAGAGTTGTTTCGTGGTGGTCTCACATGTTAGTGTGACCCGAGACCTTTGGGCAATTTTTAATGGAAAGGACATAACGAGCAAGCATCTAAAGGGCCTATGGGCTAATCATGATTAAAAAGACCTTGGGCTATGGAGTTCAAAGGCATGAATGAGTCAGAAAATCTTTGGCAGGTTCCTCCATACTTCGCTGATACGCCAAAGTGGCCATTCACCACAAATGGATCAGATGGGCATTGAATAGGTTGGAAAATTTGGTGATGATCCTGTCACACTTGACAGTATGCCAAAATTAGCTATGACCATAGTTGGAGTTTGTAGAGCTTGGGCGGCCAGGTAAATGCACACAATGAGTTTGGTGTAACTAATTAATGGTGATTGCAGAGATTGTTGGTTCAAGGCAATAAGGATTGTGATTTGTAGGGGTAGCAGTTGACTCTAGAACAACCATACCTAGATTTATTGAACATTGTAAAGAATTAAATACAAACGATGGTTGTGTGCAGAAGAGATGATTACATAACAAGTATGTCATGTGTAGGGTACAAACTGAGCATTGTGATCAAATTAATAAGCATGGAGAGCCTTGTTGTAGCATGCAATTTGACTGAGATTTAATTCTTACTATGGAGAAACACTCAGGTGACCATTCTTATGTTTAATGCAGCTATAGTGGCCAGAGAATTCGATGTAACAACAACATGGAGAGACATGATGAGTACGCTTTCGGATAATGTGTGAATGATAACAGACACAACATTGTTCCTTGTGCAATAGAGGAACAAAACTAGGGATTTCAAATGTGTAATTTGGGGGAATGTAGCATTGTAGAGTGAAGTTGGTGTGGGAAAAGAGCAGAAGTGTGTGCATGGATGCGAGTTGATAGCTACATAGAGCAAGTGAGGGCTGAGACCATAGCTGAAATTGCAGAAAAGAAGGATTGTAGACCTGAGGAGAAGGTGTTGTGTGTAACGACTGACCAAGTTTTATATTTTTGGTGCATTTATATAGGCCTTTGTGTTTAGTTTGAAAATTGTATGAAATCCAGAATAGTTGGCTAAAACAAGTGGTGGCCTACATTCATAATAGGTTGGTACCTCTAAGCAAGTAGTGGCTTGCTATCTTAATGGGAGTTGAGGTCTCTTGAAGTGGGTGCTCACAAACAACTTGATGTAATTAAATAGGAGCTTAAATTACATCATAATAATAAACAAATTGGTGGTTTTCTCTCTTTGGGTTTCGATGTAAAAATACCAGTGTCAATATGTGCATGCTACTGAATTGATGGATTGTATGTTCATGTGAATGGTTTACATTTCTATATATGTATTGTATTAATAATGCTCACATAAGTAATTGAAAAGAGTGAAACAAAATTAAGAATTGAGTTTAAAGTTTAAGAACTTCACTAATCACTGTTTCACGCCACTCTCTTAGTAATCCCTTATTACAACAATAACGAAAAATCAATCCGGCTTTTTGGTTGGAGGAAAAAATCTTTGTGTATATTTTTATGTTCTTGCCATTTTATATTTTTCTGTTTTTAAGATTTCGTTTGCAGGTAACATATATTGGGAAAAACCATCATGCCCAAAACCATGCACAAAACCATGGGTGAGTTTTCCCACCATCCTTGGGTCCCCCAACCATTATTGGGTATGCCAAATACTTTTTTTGGTAAACCCAATAATGGTTGGGTGGACCCAAGGATGGGGGGTAGAACTAGGGATGGGAGGGGGACCCACTCATGGTTTTGTGCACATGGTTTTGAGCATGATGGTTTTTCCCATGGTATTTTGTAGATCCAATTAAGGGAACTACAATTATGTTCTAATCCATTATTAATGGATTGGGGGTTATAAATGCTTCAACATGTATATAATGTATTGTAACATTGAAATGAAAATAATGAAAAATCAATTTGGTTTTCCAAGTTTTAGGTTATGTTTATATTTTTATGTTCTCATCATTGTATATTTTTCTTTTTTTAAGAATTTGTTTGCTAGTAAAATACCATCAGAAAAATTGTCATGCCCAAAATCATAGGCACAAACCATGCTCAAAACCATGGGTGGTTCCGCCCAACATCCTTGTGTTTGCTCTCCATCCTTGGGTCCACACAATGCAGTCCCAATAATGGTTGGGCAGACCTAAGGATGGTTGGGTCCACACAATGCGGTCCCAATAATGGTTGGGCAGATCTAAGGATGGGGGGTGGACCCAAGGATGGCAGGGAGACCCACCCATGGTTTGTGTTGGGCATGATGATTTTTCCCATTGTATTTGGTAGATCTTGTTAAGGGAACTATGAATATGTTATAATCTGGGTTAATGGATTGGAGTTTATGAATGTGTCAACATGTATATAATATATTGTAACAGTGAAAGGAAAATAATGAAGAATCAATTTGGTTTTCTGTGTATATTTTTATGTTCTTGCCATTGTATATTTTTCTATTTTTAATAACTAGTTTGCAAGCAAAATACCATGGGAAAAACCATCATGCCAAAAACCATGGGTGGGTCTGCCCACCATTGTTAAGTCCACTCAACCATTATTGGGTCTACCATATTTTTTTAAAGTGTATTGCACCAAACCTCATGCAGGGGTGGTAAGGGGTGGTGGGGAGCTTTCGCCCGGTTCTGATCCCCAGCCACTGCACCAGACACAATGTAACAACACATAAAACTAATTTTAGAAATAATATAACACATATCCAAAATTCCATGGTCTGACAGTTGACCCCTTTATAACCCTACTCCATAAAAAATTATATATATAGCACAACCAAGGGCTTGAAAATGGGCATCACAATTATTTTGCAGTAACTTTTTCCTGTTCTCTAATTGAAGGATTGGATACATTTGGCAATGGCGGAGGTAGAGTTTCTCTAGCAAAGTTCGGCTATACTTGACGGAAGTAGTACGAAAATGGCGTAAACAAGTTTGAAGTTTGCAGAGATATTGATGGGAGATAGGTCTACGGAGAGACTGTCCACATTTGGCAAAGCTGTATAAACATAACGATAAAGTTATAAATTGAATATATATGGAGTGGAAAAGGTCTTAGTGCTAGTTCCAGCAGAGACATTTGTTACAATGATCAATATTGGCGACAATATTTGACATTGGAAAAATACTGATAGAACCCCATGACATGGCGTAGTTCTGAGTTGGTACAAGGAGCAAATAACGAGCCATATAATGCACAATAGATATGGACATGTAGATCCTATTGACAAGTGGAACTCTGACTAATTTGTATTATGATCAGTCATTAGATATTGCTACTATTATGTGGAGATCATGCCCTGTGGCATGTAATGAGATTTGCAAAGACCCTACTCTAGTACATTAAAGTTCGAGTTCAACCCTCAGTTAATTTTTGAAGAATTACGCCATGATTTAATAAATATTATAATTCGATGACATGACACTACAAGCGTCACTGGATAACTGAGTTTGTTGTTGGCACGTATTGTGCTAAGGGAAGTTCCAAGTTCGATTAATGCTGATCACAGGTCTGAAATAAATTAATTTTATTTTATTATGGGGTTAATTTTGTCGAACATTGAGCAAACCTCTGGTGGGAATTTGTGGCGCCGGTGTTAGAAAGTGACATTTTGTAAGGTGTGCCAAGAAGGGGGATTTTACCTAGATAAATATTTATATGGTTTTAATTGGTTATTTTGAGTTTTTGAGCCAAATTGAGATGCCCAGCCATAAGAGTTCGTAGGTAGGTGCATCCAAAGGAATGACAAGCCTTACTGACATATATTTGAAGATTGAAATCTCTATTACATGTTTATGATCAGGTTGAAGTAGATTTTTAAATATGGCTAAGATCAGTACTCGAGAAAGGGTATGCGTGACTAGATTGATGGATAAGTGAAGTAAAGTATGAGCAATAATATGATAGTTTATGATGGTAGTCTTTGGTAATACTTTATTGGAAACAATGAGGAAATGAATTAATATTTCTTTTATAATTGTTATTTTATTTTATTTTAGTTTTGGATTATTTAGTACAAAACATAACATAATAGGTATAACTTTTTTTTATTAATGTGATTAATGAGAACTCTAATCTTTTTTGGAACAAATCAGGTACAATAATATTTTAGGGATACAACAATTTTAGATGAAAATTCCAATCTTCAATTTAACTAACTATACTCCAATCTTAAAGACTCTCATTTTGGATTTTTTTTTCCAGTAGAAAAAAATCATATTAATATGGATGTAAAACTATACATATGTTTGGTTTATATAATAAACCGTGAGCATTGGCGAAGGAATCCCACAAAAACCTTCATTTGAAAGATAAGAGACAGGACCTAGTCCAATGATACAAAATTTAAACAGAAAAATGAAACATGGGGGTTTTCATATTTTCAGATGATTTTATGAAACGCTAGAAAGCGTAACGTGCATGTTAAAGGAAGAAAAACAGTCATTTCTTATGTGCTTCACATGGCTGAGCAAAAAAACTATATCCCCAGACTGTCCGCAAGCTCAGTGACGCTGTGCGAAATGGAAGATACCGACCGTTGATTGTTGTCGAAGATGGAAGCATTCCTCCATTTCCAGATATACCAGCATATCATGAGGAAAATAGAGCGGCGAGCAGTAAATTGAGTACTCCACCATGAGACACCTTCCTGTACAGAAGAAAACACAGTGTGAGGGAAATCCATGGATAAAGATAGTTCATACCAGATTTGATGAATCATGTGGCATTGGAAAAACATGTGGAGATTAGATTCTTCAGCATCCCTGCAAAAAGCACAGCGTCCAGGACCATGCCAGCCCTTCCTCTGCAAAACCTCCCACGTGAGGTTCCTGTTCCAGAAGATGAGCCAAGATAGGAGGATCATCTTGGTTGGGCAGGCCACTTTCCAAAAAGACTGTACTATAACCTATACTATACTATACTATAAATCCAAATTCCAACTTTGTCTTATTGAAGACTGTACTATACTATAAATCCAAATTCCAACTTTGTCTTATTGAAGACTCAGTCTTTCTGACCTAGTTTTCCACAATCCCCACCTTATTTGAAGACACCGAATCCTTTAGAGCTTCAACCCTCTCAATCCACTTCAATTATTCAAAATAGTTATTATGGTTTTTCAAGGCGTCCAATATCCTCCACAACAAGCCTTGAAGGATTTGTCAGACAGTGCTCTTCCTTCAGCAATGCTTTACGTATAACTCCTCCAAGATCCAGTTCATTAAATGCCCATAATGTGTCTCCAAAATTATTCATGTTTGCACAAAACAATTTTCTTTTGCAAACAATTTTCTTTTAGGCTACTTCATGAGAGCTTCAACAATGCTGCTTTAAGGGATGACATCAATGGTACTCCAAGGTTTACTACACAATTCCTCAAGTCAACGCAAAGTTTTTAAAGGAGGCTGAGATCTGTCTTAACAAGCCTTCAATAATGCTGCTTCAATTGGATTAGTAATGTTCAAGAGAAAATCCCAAAATTTTCTCTAAAATGATGCCAAGAACTATACAGGATTCACAAGCGAGTCTCCAAGGTCTCTTCAAAGATGCTGTATGAGGCAAACTTCAACACTCAAGTTCTTCATTGGAATTATTTCCAAAAACTACTCCAAGATACTCCGCAAGATCTGCTTGTATTAAGTTTGCTACTAGTTTTCCTCGCACGTCTGAAGGTCTGTACGCAAGCCTAGGTCCGAATATTGAGATTACTACCACAAGTGAAATTTCAAGTCTTGAAATTACTGTTATAGGTCCGAATTAGCCTGAGATCATAGGTTTGAAACAAGTCTGAGGTCTGGTGATTCAACAGGTATGAGCTTGAGATTTTTCCAATTTAGGTACATATTCGAGCTTCCTAAGATTCTGCGAATTTAGGCACAGATCCAAGCGTCAATATTGCACAGGTCCGAGGTTTCTACTGTTACAAGTCCGTGCTCCTTAGTTGCAGGTTCGAGTTTTCAGTACAAAATTACATTCCCGAGAATTTTTCCACAAGTCCAAGCTTGATACAGGCCATTGTCACAAGTCTGAGAATATAGCTATAGATCTGAGCTGCCAGGAGGTTAATGTGTCCAAGTTTGAGAATGAAATTCGATCTGTAATAGGTTACAAAGAGGGCTGAGTGGTATTTCTAAAATAGAGGTATAAATCTAATATCCCACCACAAAAGACACCAAAAAATCAAAAAAGATTTTCCCAACATCAACAACCAATTTTTTTTCTCTTCTCCTCACTCTACTACTCTTTTTTCTGTGATCTGAGATGATAGCCCAGATGAAGGAGCATAACTTTATATTTATAGTAGCTTGACCATATTGTGAATATACATGTCCCTTCAACGATCTGACTTGGAGCTGAGGCCAACCTAATTTGTTCACATTATTCCAGACCTTTGTATTTTACATTCTTTGTGGCTTTAGCTTCACTATTGCTCTTTTGGATGGCAGTGTGAAGGTGTGCATATTATTTTGGACAAGGTATAGCAGAGTATTTACGTGTGTTTCTATATGAGTTCTAAGTTTGGCTTGAGGATCAGCAAGTTATGTACCCATATACTCTAAACTGAAGAGTTCATGATTGTAATTTGCAAAAATATGTATGTCAAGAAATTGTTACCAAAAATCCCATGACATGGACCCAGATTCAGGTATGCCCACTTGAAGAGTTGCAAAATCTTTAAAGTATGATTGAGATATCTACCTCACTATTCCTTTACACTACAACTTGACTGCACTTGCAGCTTTGTCATTTATCTCAATAGTCCGAATCCATAAATGGCCCAACACCTGTTTTTGAAGTTGAAGCCTGTTGAGAAATGTAAATAGTTTAGGTCTTCATAATTGTTGTACTCATTTCAATATGTATCCTATGTAACAAAAAATAAAAGAAGAAAGAAAATTATTATTATTATACCATGGGTTTCATGCTCATTATTGAGGGTCTTCTCGGTAAAAGCATGTTCTTTGTGCTTCTAGGGTTTGTTAGGTCTTAGGATTTATTGTCATGAGCCAATGGAGTTAACATCATGATTATAAGACCCTTACAAGAAATTTGTAATTGTAAAAATTGTTATTTTTGAGTCTAGAAAGTCTTGGAATCTCCAAGAGTACAAGTCGGCCTAAAGGAGGGAATTCAAGTTTCAACCCCTTGAGAAGGCTATATAAAGAGCAATTCGACTTCATTTGGAGATACACTCACTCAAAAGTTCAATCTACAAGAAAGAGTTCGATCTATAGCTGGGTCGCTGCAAGAAAGAGAGCAAAGGTCGAGGAGAAGGAAGAAGGATGAAATTTCTTGGTTTCTAGGTTATATTTCTCCCACACCTGTGAAAATCTAGGGTTTTTGGGTTGCAAAAAGAGGCAGAAGTTGGTCCAAGTTGTAGTAGGAAAAAGTGCAGAAACTTGTAGCAAGGAGGAAGGAAACGCTGTATAGACCTCGTTGACCTTAGGAAGAGATGTCTTGATTTTGGAAGGTCCCAAAAGGAGGATGTATTAGGGTTTCTTTAGGCGCTGCAAGGTCGAAGTTGCAAGTCAAGTAGTAGTGCTCTAGTTGGTTGGTTGAAGCTGCAGTGTGTAGCAGTTTGGTGCAGATTCAAGGACTTGATGAAGGGCTAACTTTGTACTAGGAGGAGGACTTGATCTAGGGATTGGGTTTTTGTATCTCATTTGAAGCAGATTCTAAGAAGAGAAGAGTTTATGGATTTTCCCCTTGGATGGGTTTCACCCTAGATTAGAGCCTATATCTGTTTCATCTTTTGTTTTTGTTATTGTTTGATGAAAGATCTAACCAAAGAACATAAAGAAGGTAACTAAATATTCACAAGCACTATCAAGGTTAAGGAAAATAAGATTAATAAATGCAATTTTATCATTTTCTAACATCGTATCAGAGCTAAGGAGAGTAAGGAAGGCAACTAGAAGGACACTAGAAATCATTTTTGATCGAAAGATAAGAAACACTCAAAGCTTGAAAGAAGAAGACTACAAGGAAAATTGTTTCTTGAAGGGATCTGGTTAAATCTCATTGGTAGAAGACCCTTCTAGGGTTTCTACATTGAAGAAGATCAAGACTATATCAATCTTGCAAGGAGGGTGTTAATCTCGCAAAAAGGAAGTCTATTTGCAAGGCATCAATCTTGGAAGCTGTTGGTGGAGGAATCATAGGGAACATCTTTCAAGGACATCATTAAGAACTCTCCAAAGGTCTTGAATGAATCAAGAAGGTTGGAGACATCATCAAAAAGAATCTTGGTTATCAAGGAAGTAACATATTATTACATTATGTATGAATCTTAAAGTTATATGGGTTCTTTCTACAAGGAGAGAAATAAGCTCGTTGTGGCTTCGAACTATCTAGCAAAGAAGAAAATAATTGACTTGATACTCACAAAGCAAGATGTAATGGGATATGTTGCTGGAGAAATACTGAACCTGAAAAAGATAAGTCACAAGAACTAGAAAAGTACAATAAAGGGGAAGTAAGAGCCCAAAGGATCATAATTAAATCAATTAAGGGTTCTCTTGTTCCATTTGTTGTAAATTTGAAGACTTCCAAGGCCATGTATGACAAACTAGTGAATTTGTATTCGGTAAGTACAACAAATCAAAAGATGTCATTAAGAAGCAAGTTTTATAGAATGAAGAAGTAAAAGGATGAGGATGTGGAATCCTTCCTCATGTGTGTCTCTCAACTAAGAGACCATCAACAAGGGCTTGGGGAACCTATCTCTGATTCGAAAGTAACTATTTGTGTACTAAATGCATTTCCACCAAAATGGAGTAGCTTTGCAACAAGAATTTACTACAAGAAGGATTCAACTCCCTTTTAAGAGTTGTGGGCACAATGCATATTGGAAGAATTAAGGATCAAGGTCAAATATGATATTGGATCATATGATCAATCTCAAGACTTTCTAGCCCAAGTCAAGAAGCCAAAGAAGGGAAAGTTTGGCAAGTCCAAGAAGAAAGATATGTCCAAAGTGCAATGTTTTGGATGCAATGAATTTGGACACTTTAAGAGGGACTGTCCAAACAAGCAAAATAATAAGAGAAATGAAAGGAGTGAAGCTTATGTACCAGAGGCAATGGGAGAACTGGAGAAGAAGGCAAAGAAGGAAAAGTGTAGGATCTTTACTATTAAAGAAGGTTCACTGATTGTTAGGTTCTCTATGAAGATTAATCTTTATTTTAGATGGTATGTTTTACATAGCATCATAGATAGAAGCATATGATAGTAGCATGTCTAGAATTTACATGATTAAGTTGCTTTGTAGAGATCATCTAGATAAATGGATGGATAGACCATTTTGCATATTGATAATCGAGATTTTTTCTAACATTACGTTAGAGGCTATCATCCTACTTAGTTGAATCATCATGATTCAGGAAAGACCATCGTTTTGGAAGGTTTTTTGGAAAAAGCATCATGATGAGGTTACTAGACATTCCATGTAATGTGGAATCAATATTGGTAAAAGGATGAAGGAATGCAATGGGCCAGGATGTAGGCTCTTTGTGAGATATATGAATAGCTAGATGATCGGATGAAAGCATAGGAAGTTGGTCATAAAATATGCTTAAGTATATGGATATATGATGCTTAGGATTTGACTTTCTTAAGGATGTATAAAAGATTTAAGACTTTTTGTAGAATATGTAAATTAATGATTAACATCCAGTATAATCTCTAGAAGAAAAGTTGTAACTTGGTAATCAAGTTCGATCCTTGGGCACTTTGATGCATGAAGGAAGTTTCAAGTGGAGACGGTCAATGAGGATGTTGGTGAGAAGGTCATCATGATGAGGTAAGTCTGATTTTCATTATTTTTGGTTATTTGGTTAACATATTATTGCTACATGGAAGAATGTTGCAGGAATATATGATGACAATTGAGGCAATTTCAATTGTATGGATGAAAGATATTGTGGGAAGCTCGATATCTAGTACCTGGAAACTGTGAAGTCAAGATATGGATATCTTGAGATTGAAAGGTAGTAGTGCGAAAAGATAACCTAGAGGTCAAAGGAAGATCACTTTCAAGAAGAAGCTATGATCAACTTGAAGTGTGGGAAGGCTTAATATAATTCCTTCATATAGAAGAAGAAAATGATGAGCAAAAATATTGCCCTGGAACCTATCGCAAGACTGAAGAGAGAAGGTGGATCAATGATACCTTGAAAGAAAGAAAGCTCAATGATGTAGAGGAAAGAGGGAGTTGGACTATTATGAAGAAATGGTAGTTGATACTCTTATGAAAACAAGTTGTAAGGTTTGTGATGATGACTTCCCAAATAGAAAGGAAGTCTAGATCTCCTCTAATTGTTAAAAGGAGTAAAGTCTCCTTGTATAGGAGCAAGGTTCTATTCTCAAGATTAAAGGAGAATAGGGATGTCCTCTCTGGTTGAGAGGGAGTGATGTTGGATATCGTTCCTTCTTCTCTTCAAGTGATGAAGAGAGAATGAGAGAGGGTTGGATAAGCATCTGTGGTTTCCTTGAGGATATATCATCCAAGAAAGGAAATGGATCAACACTCTTTGAGGATGTGACAGGTATCCAAGAGAAGAGTAGTCGAAGAGGACCAATATTCTTTGGGGACTCATGATTGGAAATCTAAGATAAGAATAGCCCTAAAAGGACATATTATGTAGACATCTGTATGGGGTATATACCTTGTAGAGGTAATGTTGTATCACATGTAAATCCTCCTAGCATAATGCTCTTGATTAAAGTAGAGCTTGTCCAGTTAGGCCTCAAGGACATTGTTGGTCATGATGATGATGCTTACAATATGGCTTATCTCCAACTCTTCTTGGGAACTCTTCAGTTACAATTATGAATACCTCCCTAGTTAAGAGGGAGCGTTGAGAAATGTAACTAGTTTTGGTCTTCATAATTGTCATACTCATTTCAATATGTATCCTATGTAACAAACAAGAAAAGAAGAAAGAAAATTAATATTATTATAGCATGTGTTTCATGCTTATTATTGATGGTCTTCTAGGTAAAACCATGTTCTTTGTGCTGCTAGGGTTTGTTAGGTCTTAGGATTTATCATCATGAGTCAATGGAGTCAAGATCATGATTATAAAACCCTTCCGAGCTAGATAACCGGATTCATCCTAGAGGCCCCTCGAATCCCGAATCCAGCATGTTCGACGCGATTCTGCCCTAATTCATGTCCAAATCCAATGACACGTCGTGTCCTATTTTGACACGTCGAATCCGACTGCATGTCATGATTTTGGCAGTGTGTCTTGTTTTCCAGGACTCGTTAGGCGGCAAAAGTGACCTGCGCGGGTATGAAAAGGCCGCATCTGGTCATTATAGCCACACACATTTTCATTTGGCAAGCGTTTTGGCAGCTTAATGATCAAGTCTAGGCCCTAGTATTGATATGCTATTCATGGTAATGTTAAATTCTTAAAGTAAAAGTGACATTCTCCTTAATCTTCAGTTTGTCACTTTTACTTAAATTTTTAACATTACCATGAAATGACTCAGGATGTTTGAGAGTGGTTCCAGCCTCATTGGATTTCATATGGAGAAGGTAGAATTTTAGATTTCATTCAAAATCCAGCAGACTTATCAGTTTTTCAGGATTTTAGGATTGGGGGATTGCAATGTTTCCATTGAATTTTGTCATGTATTAGGGTATGGAACTCGTATTTAATCAAG
>APFE030061860.1:71564-169361 GCA_000404065.3 Pinus taeda | reverse complement strand
AATTGTAGCTCAACTTACTATTTTTAGCAGTTTTTCGGGTCTTGAACTTCCGGAGCCGTTTGAGGCCCTAAACGACGTTTTTTGGGGAATCCGGGGGCAACATGGGTCCATGGAATGGACCGATGTGCCGTTCCAACAATTATAGTTCTCGAATAGATCTTTTTAATGAGCTATTGTACGCGTCAAACGGAGATCGTATGCCAAAGTTACGACCCCGGGAAATTGATGTACCAATTTACCCAAAACAGGGCCCACAATTTGGCGTTTCATCTTCTAAGGGTTGGTTTTGGAATGTGAAGGGTTTTCCAATTGTTTCTCAATAATAAATAGGCCTTCGAGCCTCATTGTAACACAAGTTCGGAACAGTTCAGAGACATGTAGCCGCACATCTCTTCTCAGAGATAAGCTACCATCGTCCTAGCTGGTTATTTCCAATTCTGGTTGTAAGCATATTTCGGTATTTTCCATTAATGAAATGAAGTGTTATTTCCGCTGCATCTCTTTATTTATGGTTATCGCATCTCTATATTTATGGTTATCTCTGTAATCTATTGCGTTCCTATTTAAATCCGGATCAAATAACAATAGTGGGCTTCTATGGGAACAAAAATAAGAATATGGCAACTACATGGGCACAACAATAAAAATATGGGGCTACACTAACAAGAACAATAAGGGGGCTACACTAGTATTATAGGGACCTAATAATGGTTACAACTATGCAAGCTAAGCAAAATCATAGGAAAGGGTGTGTATTGTTTGTAGTTCATGTTTCCAGTGACAAATGGATGGATGTTAAGGATGATGAAGTCCTAAGGAAGTATCATGTCTTGCATCAGTTTCAGGATGTGTTTCCTGCAAAGATTCCATAGTTGTCTCCTCATAGAGAGGTTGATTTCTCTATTGAATTGGTACCAAGAGAAACACCAACATCTAAAGCACCATATAGGATGATCACTCTAGAGTTGGTGGAACTGAAGTTTCAACTTAAAGAAATTCTTGATAAGAGATACATAAGGCCAATTTTGTCTCTATGGGGTTGCAAAAATGTTATTTTTAAAGAATAGGGATGGTACTCTCCAATTTTGCATTGATTACAAACAATTAAACAAGGTGACTATCAAGAACAGGTACCCATTTCCTCGGTTTAACTATTTGTTTGATCAACTGAAGGGAGAAAAATTATTTTCAAAGATTGATATGAGATCATGGTATCATCATGTGTGCATAAAAAAAGAATACATCTACAATACTACATTTTGTACAAGGTATGTGAACTATGAGTTTGTGGTAGTTCCTTTTGGTCTTACCAATGCTCCAACCACCTTCATGTGTATGATGAACAATGTGTCGTGCTATTATCTAGATAAGTTTTTGATAGTCTTTATTGATGATATATTGGTATATTGAAAGAATGAGGAGGAGCATGCATAACACCTAACAACAATATTGATATTGTTGAGAGAGAATGAATTGTATTCCAAGCTCAAAAAGTTCAGTTTATTTCAAACTCAGATTCATTACTTCGGACATGTTGCTTCCAAGCAAGGGATAGCATTAGACCCATAAAACATTAAGGCTATCATAGAGTGTCTAGCTACAAGGAATATGGATGAGTTCAGATCATTCATGGGACTAGTAGGTTATTACAGGAGGTTCATCAGGAAATTCTCAAAGATTAGCTATGTTATTTCATCCTTAGAGAGGAAAGGGAAGAAGTTTGAATGGAATGAGGAGTGTGCAAATATTTTTTAGTAGCTAAAGCATTTTCTTACAAATGCTTTGATCTTGAAGATATTGGATCCGGATAAAGAGTTTTTGGATTGTACATATTCTTTCAAGGAAGGAATTGGTGGAGTCATAATGAAAGAAGGGAAAGTGGTTTATTATGAATCAAGGAAATTGAATGAGTATGAAAAAAACTATTTGAATCATGATCTTAAGTTCACAGTTATTATTCATGCAGTAAAGGTGTGGAGACATTATCTCCTTAGCAAGAGGTTTGTTTTGATGAGTGATCCTAGTGGACTAAGGTATATGCTTGACCAACCCAATTTGAATGCTTGACAAGCTAGATGGTTGACTACCCTTAGTAAGTTTGATTTGAGATTAAATACATCATTGGCAAGGAGAAAAAAGTTTTGAATTATCTCCGTAGGAGAGTGCAAGTAAAATCACATTTCAGCTGTGAGCTCTTATGGGACAGATTTATAGGAGAAAATATTGCATGCATGGCAACATGATAGGAAGTATCATTACCTGAAGCAGAGATTGCAACAACAAGGTGAGGGTGATCAAGATGAGGAGTATCACGTCATAGTAGATGGCTTGGTTAGGTTCAGGAGAAGGATTTATGTGCTAGATAATAGTGAGTTGAAGAAGCTTATCTTGAAAGAGTTTCATGTGGAGCCATATTCAAGTCATCCAATATACTATAAGACTTTGAAAACTATGAAGAATATCTACTATTGGCTGAACTTGAAGAAAGAGGTGGATGAGTTTGTTGCACAGTGTTTGGACTATCAATAGGTGAAAGAAAAATGCAAGAATCCAACGGGTTTGTTCCAACCTATTTTGATTCCATAATTGAAATGGAAGGTCATTTCTATGGAAATCATTATAGTTTTGTTGATGACATTGAAGGAACATGATTCCATCATGGCTATGTTTGATAAGTTGATCAACGTATCTCACTTCATTATAGTTAAATCTACTAATTCAACGAGTGAATTGGCTCATCTCTTCATCAGGAAGATAATGAGGTTGCATGGAGTTCCCAAGAAGAATATATCATATAGAGATTCCAAGTTCACTTCCATGTTTTGGAAAGAGTTATTTGTAGGCTTGGGGACATAGCTAGCCTTTAGTACAACTTACCATCTATAGAAATATGGATAGACAAAGAGGGTTAACATGATTCTTGAGGATATGTTGAGGATGTATGTCATGCATCACCAAAATAAGTGGGAGGAGTATCTTCCATTGGTGGAGTTCCCATATAATAATGGTTATCAGAAATCCTTGAAAATGAGTCCATTTGAGGCCTCTATGGGTAGACTTGTGATAGTCCTATCAGTTGGAGTGATCCAGTGAACAAGGTACTAATTGGACCAGATATTTTCAATGAGATGGAGCAAGAGATGTAGGTTATTAAAAGGTATTTAAAGGAAAAAAGTATTAGAAGAAGAGTTATGCAGATTAGTATAGAGCATTCAAGGAGTTTTAGGATGGGGAGCATGTGTACTTGGGCATCAATCCAGGGAGGAGCTCCTTGAGGATTGGGTCATGTGCCAAGCTGACACTTTGGTATTGTGAGCCTTTTGAAATCCTTGAGAGTATTGAACCAGTGGCCTACAATCTTGCACTACCACCAATAGTGAAAGTCCATGATGTTTTCCCTATCTTATTGCTTAAGAGATATGCATAGGATGTTGATCATGAGATTGATTGATTTGTATTATAGGTGGAATCAAAGATAGAGTTCTAGCGAGAGCCATAATGCGTCCTACAACAAAAACAACTCATGCTCTAGAACCAAGGAATAGAGCAGGTTAAAGTATAGTGGAAACACTTTGGGCTTGATGAAGCTACATGGAAGATAGTTGATTAGATGCAAACATTATATCCGTATTTATTTACTGGTTAAGGAAATGGGTTTTGGTGTGTATATATATTATTGTAAATACTGTAATGAGTTGTGTTATAAAGCTCTAATAAGTGGGATGCTTGTTTTCCTTTTAGTAGGATGTTATTGTAAATACTGCAATGAGTTGTGTTATAAAGCTCCAATAAGAAGTATGATTTTTTCACTGGTTTAGTGGTCATAGATGTCATACAACATTGAGGACAGTGTTTCCTGAAAGGGGAGGGGTTTGTAATGACCCTGGGTTAAAGTTTCTTGTAATAAGGGACATTAAAGGAAAAAAATAAGACAAAGGTCACGGGACATACATACCAAGCTAAATGGAGGGAAAAACATTAAAGTGGGTATCACTTACAGTTTATTAATGGTTAAGGAAATTGGAAAAGTAAAAAGGCAGTAAATGACAATTAATTAAAGGAATAAAGGAAAATAGGAGAAAAGGAAGATAAAGAGACACAAATATGCATGCGGAGGAAATTATAGAGAAATTAGAGAAAAATGAAAGGAAAATTAAAAATGAATGGAATAGACTAGACATCAATGATAAAAGGCATCAAAGAAACAATTCACAATATATTTTTTTTCCAGTTTTATCTTTGGATCAATTTAAGAGAGAGAGAGAGATCAAAGAGGAGAGAAAGAAAGAAAGCAAAGGACAAGCAAAGGAAAGCAAGGGAGCGCAAGGAACAACTTGGAAAAATAGCTACAACAGGAAGACCTTGCATGTAATAGGTTGCATGTGTGATTTCCTTGACATAATTCGAATCCATGGTACATGCGTTTAGTTGTTTGTTTCATTTGTTGTTATTGGCATGGGATTTACTTAGATTGGTAGTGGTTTTAACCCTACCTTTCCATTTCCTGGTATTTTTTCTATGAAAATGACCCTCTCAAAATTTTTCTTATGTCAATTTTGGAGCCTACACTAACTGTCATTTCAATCCCCCAGTTATCATCATGTCGCTTGATTTGATATTTGTGCATTTTCTCATAGTGTCACATCTTCCTAAGTCAATGTGTCTCAAGCATTGCCACTTAACCATTAGAAGCGTTTGAGTTAGTAAGATATGGTTAGGTGAACTCACAATTCGTCTTGACTTAACTTTCCTTCTAGCCATGCACACACTCAAAAAGAACACAAAAGAAGAAAAATCAAGAAAAAAGCAAGATAATCATTCACAAAATCCAAACGCGCACTTTGAGTTGACAAAGGTTCACACTTGAGGTGAGCACACTCCTTCGGGCTGAATAAGTGAATCTTGCTATTTAAGCCTAAAAAATTGTTGTGACAAAATGGGGAAAACCACCTAGTCCAGACCTTGAAAGCAACTCCTTTTCCGTTTGGTATAGTGGCCCCGACTGGGGATAATGGGACCAATTTCCCTGAAAAGATTTGATAGTGATGGTGGGATGATATATGATGTAACAGGAAATGATTGAGCTAATTGTAATCTAATATAACTTCTAAACACATGCATATATCCTAATTTAACATCATTTAACTATAAGTATACTCCGGAATCAAATACGATATGCGATCTACAATGATGTTACAACAATTGATAATTAAGATCATTCAACTGTAATAAGAAATTCAATCATTTAACAATATTCGTTTTGGATAAATAGTTAGACAAACGATTAAGAGAAATATATTGCATATAGAATAGTTCATGTATTCACAACAGAATCAGAGCTAAGGTCATATAGAAGTGCAATAAAGCTAAAACAGTAATTCAGACTTTCATACATAAAACAATTGAAAGAATACGTATTACTTGATACATAATAAAACATGATCATAAGATAAAAGTACCATATATGATAAGTCCTGCTCATGTGCTTCAGCAATATTGACCCAATTTCAATCAATCCAACACATTCTAAGAGTACAAAAGTGCATTATAGTAGAGCATGCTAGATTTTTAAAGAAAATAGATCATGTTCCATTCATTTCATCAAAACCTCCTCAAAAGTACAGAAGTGAAATGTTTTGAAAAGTGTTTTTGATCAAATTTATGGACCCCTCCCTAAATGCATGACAGGGGTTTAAATACTAAACCATATGTTTTAAAATAGATTATTATAGAAATAGTCGAGGAGGTTTCAAAGGACCTTCCTTAGAATATGCAAAAATAAAACTAAAAGAAAAATAAATTAATGACTAATTCCTTTGAGCTTGATCTCTAAGGTCGCAAATATTAGTCATTGGCTTGAGCTGAGATGGTTGGCCGATTACAGATTTTAACTACCCAGAAAATAAGGCATCTGTCAGTACTGGCACCATATTTTGTGTAGATGTTGTTAAACATCTCAGAGTCATCCATTGGTTGTGTGGTTTCACTAAAAACTTCCAGTATGCCTCCCAATTCAACTTGTTTAACTGTTTGATTACCTCCTCCTTTTCTTGCACTTCCTGTTTCCGCTACTGCTCTAGCTGTTTGGCATTAGGAAGAAATTCTGGTAGACATTTCTTGACCAGATTGGCACCATGAATATTTTTGTTAATGGCTTCTATTATGTTGATTGTTTCTATTGTTGCTATTTTTGTTGCCGTTTCCACTTGTTTCAACCGAGAATCCCAATCTGTGAACATAATATATTTATGGGATTCTTCCAGCTTTGGCAGGTTAGTCTTCCTCCCATCCTCTTATTCTTTCCAAGTGATAAACTTAGAAACCCTTTTATGGATTTCATCATATTCAAGCCTCATATCAACAACTTGGTTTGTTAATTTATCGCTTCTCTTGCAATAATGATTTATCTATGAGATTTTTTAGCACAATACTTCCTTTTGCTACATTAGTAAGGCATTGAGGCTGAGTGCTTCCTTGATGAATTTGTTGATTTGCGGATTGTCTCTAAGTTTATCTATCATGGCTTGTATTTGCAAATATTTTTCTTCTAAACTGGCTTGATGTTTTATTCTCATCTGTTTGAATTCCTTTTGTAGTTGGGCTACTTGTAATTCTACTTGCTGATTAGATTTTTCTTGGGCTAATTGTTGTTCTAGTAGTATAATTCTCTATTCCTTTTCCTTCAACAGCATTTGGACCTCTGTCACCTTGTCTATATTTGTTGTGGCATAGGCTCCCGTGAATTGCGACAAATTTGTGAGATTCTTAGATGGTTTGATAGGCGAGTCCTTCCATAGATGTCCATTGTTTCATTTTCCAAAGTCGTAATAGCTACAACGTCTACTTTTCTTTTCTTCCTTTGTCTCTTGACTATAGCTTTGTGGGTAGGGCTATAGAACACATCTAGAGGAGGTATTTCCTCAATTCATAGAATAATTTCTGCAGTAGGAGTAGTGGGAATAACCTTTGTTAGCACCTAAATCCGCCTTAGGCCGAAAGAAGGCAAAATTTAGAGTAACCAAAAACCACGCTTAGTCTGGTAGCTAGCCCTACTAGAACAGGAGAGGGCTCTCTCCGAATCACACTCAGTGAATAGATAAATGAAATGGCCTGAGATGACTTACAATGAACTATTTATCTTATGCTAGTAAGTGAATATGCATACAAGAAGTGATCTTTATGAATGACTGTGTTTCTGGGATGATATGGGACCAATGGACCTCAATGAATAGAGAACTTAACACAAAGGCATAGATTATTTCGTGAGGCAAGGTAGACAGAAAGCCTAGCAATTTAGTTTAAGATAGTGTGGAATAGAGAGATTGATTAAGAGGGTGAAAATGGCATGGATAACATGAATCCTTTTCAACAGAGGAATGAACACTAAACATGAAATTTTCCCACAGGCAGAGCAATAAAATTGAATTCTACCTTAGCTAACTTAGAAAATTTCAATGGAAATGAATATGAAATGAACTATGGAACCTAACAAGATACATATGAAACATAAGAGACACATTTGCTACACTCACAACCACATGAATATCACGAAACAGAGCCACTGCCTTTCATTAATCCTCTATAAAAAATATACAATGCAGAAACAAAGTTTCTTTCCCACAGTCTCCCAGAAGTTACAAGCCAACCAAACCTTTGCAAATAGTTTTCATACAATATATAGAATGTGCCATGAAGAGATAGAACGTCCAAGGGTTGGGGAGTTACTTGAATCATCACAAAATGAAGGTGGAGAGCCAAACATCAGCTACAGGTGCAGCGCCACAAACATGACAAATGGCTTGGGTGGCCCTTTGCCTTCGTTTGCCACTTGGATAGCTGCCCAACTAGAGTGAAAATACTTTTAAAACTGCCTTAGGTGCCAAAACAATGAAGTTCATATGAGGGGGCCCACTTATAAAAAGCTGGGAAGCGAAATTTCGCGAAACAGAGGCATTTTGGGCCTTTTTTCCTATATGCGCCACACCCTTTTTTGTATGCATTGCGCCACTTTGAGGCCAGGTTTGAGGAACATTCAGGAGTCCAAAATGTGCCCAAGTGTGCTCGTTGGAAATCTTGTCCTGTCTACTTTCCAACCCAAGTGGAATTTTTGAATTTGGAGCTCATTTTCCCCTCCAAATATTCATTCTCCCAAGACTGCTTCCTATGTGTCAAAATAGGGGCAGAGAGGCCATGTTTTGGGTGTTTTTGACCTCTTAGAGACTCAAATGATGCAAAACTTTCTTGCCCGAGTGCCAGTAGTCATGATTTTGTATGCTGAATCCAAAAATGTAAACCATTTCTCATTTGGAGTTCCCAATCCTACGCGTCGCGCCGGTGGTGCGATGCGTAGAGAGAAAAAACCTGTGTTTGTGCCAAAAAATTTCCATGTGACCAAAATTTTCCCAAATTCCTTGAAATTTGGGCAGGCGGTTCTCTAAGAGGCACTATGTTGGGCCACAGAAGTGTTAGCCATGATTTGAAGCCGAGCTTTCTCTTTTGCCTCTTTTGTTGCTCTGCTCAGTTTGGCTTTCAAGCTCCTTATTCAGGCCTTTTCGCTCATGTTCCGTGCCCTGTAATGACAAGCCATCCTCCTCAGTATGGTTTTGTCCCTGTTTGACTTCTCCAACAGTCTCTCCAAGTGTAAATTGACCTAATCTAACCAAGACTCACAGTCGTTGTTGATCTCTTTCTCCAAGGTAGTGAGCTCGATCCTCCTTTGATGGGCAGCTTGTCGATTTTCATAGATGCTTTGAAGCTCCATGATCATCTGCTGGTCCTCAAGCTGTTTTTTTCTCTACTCCAGATACTTGATTACCCATCTAGCCCTCTCCATATTGTGTATCAAGTCTTGGATCTCCGAGTCCTGCTCCTGAATGGTCATCCTAAGTTTAGCATTTTCTGCCTCGGTCTCATCATCCTCAATGAGGATGACATCAGTCTCCTGTACACCTGAGGGCCCCTCATCATGCACGGGCTTCTTTCCCTTGTCTAATACCTATGTAGTCAATGCTAGAAGTGAGGCCCCTTCCACCCTGGGTGGAGATAACACTCGCTTTGCTACTCCAAACAAGTGCCTACCGCCCCTCTGATATGTAATGAAAACTGGCATGGTAGTGGTCTCATGATGCTCATGCTGATAAGAAGGACCACCCAACTCTTGCTCTAGCTCTGATAGTACCTGTGATGTGCTGAAGAAGTCACGGGAGATGAATTCCTCCCAAGCAAAGACCTGCAATCCCAATTGATGATCTACCAAAATCCGAATAAGAGCAAAGTGATACACACTATTAAGCTGCTGCTGAGGGGTCTTATGCATCATGAAGGTGTTCATCCTCTCTATATTCCTGCATATGAAAAACAGGAGTTTCATCATCCTCACCCTGGTAAAGTGCATGAGCAAGCGAATGTGATAGGCATACAGTCGAGAGAACCTCCCCTCACAGCTGAATTATTTCATGATCAATCTCATGAGTGGAGCATACTCATATTTAAAGTATTTGAAGGGAAAGACTCTTGTGAGCTCATTCAAGAAACTGGCTTTGATGTAAGGCTCATAGTGTTGCCTTTCCACCTTCTTCTTCTTATGCCACTATTCTCCAACATTTGGTATACCTGTTGCCACTGATATAGCTTCGGGTGTCAACGTGAAAGTGACCCCGACCAAGGTAGACTGACCTCCATGTAGATGAAGCACAAACAAGTGGGCCAACTCATGATGGACTCTGACATTTTCCACCCTTTGACAAAATTCAAAACATGATAGGTGCTAGAAGCATGACATGGCAAGAGGGCATGCTTGTAACTCAGTGAGGGTAGTGGGTTCATCCCTGACATGTTTGCCACTCTTGTGGTGTCCCATGGGAGCTTGCTCTTCTGAGGATGAGTCACTCTGTGTCTCCATCTCATACTCAGATGAATGCTGTAATGTCATGACTGCAATGTGGACTGTGATTAGGCTACCCTTTTGATGATGGTGTGAGGCTGGGTGCTTTTGTAATATCTCTCAATTTGATAGGCTTCACCAAAATTTGGGAGCGTTTGGGTACTTGTTTAGGCCCCTGTCTGTATGCGTCGCGTGCAAAGCCCAGTGCACCACGCCCTGGGTATACGTTGTGCCCTTAGGAAATTTTCACTGTGGGCAGGCTGCATGTGCACCGCGCCCTCCAATGCTACCTCCAACTCACTCAATCGCTCACCAATGCACACTCACACCTTTCCAACACTTCTCCAAGGCTTGTAATAGTAACATGCCTTTGTTTTTGACAATAATTTGTATATATAGCCTTGGAAGAGATGGGCTTAATTTTTTCCTCTTCAAAAACCCAATTTTCTAATGTTTGAGTTTTGCACTTTTTCACTGACTTTAAAACACACTGATTTTCACTTTCCCTTTGAAAGTTTAACTCGAATGATGCAATTTTCAGCACTCTTTGTAGGGATTGCACGACAGGACATTTGGCCACAGAAACCATGACTGCATTTGAAAAAATTGACTAGCGACTTTTTTGAAAATTTTGGCATAAATGACACTATTTGACCTTTCTTCAAAACAGAGTTTTGAAGAAGAGTCAGAGTCTATCCTTATGATGATGAAGCTCTCTGAACCATAACTATGTAAGGGCATCACTCTAGCCTGCATGGCTTTACTGGACATGTTCAAAGACCAAATTGATGAATGCCTAGACCTAGACCTCGAAATGACTAGACCTTGACTGTCATGGACTTTGGTGATGATTGATAAAAGACCTGAGCCAGCAAAAGCCAGACATGAGGGGTAATGACTATCATGACCTTCTCCATCAGATTATGGCATGCCCCTGGTGGAATGCAACTGGGAGAATGGAGCGGGACACCTAAACATGAAATGCATAAAGAGTTTTGATCTCTGACGGAGGACTGACCAGACCGACTCTAACATTGGCTCCAATGGGGGATGGTAGCTCCTTGGAGGTGCCAAGAATAGCATATCTCTAGAAGAGCTAGATAGTGCCTTCGTCCATTGGGCTATGGATTCATCATTTTGATAAATAACACAGGACTTTGACTCATTTATGAAATTGTAATGACCAAAACAAACTGACTCAAACTTGACATTGAAATGACTTAAAGACTAGCTGGAACAACTCTAATGAAACTGAAATAAAATGGTATTTATAGTGACAGTGGAAGCAGCATTGATAACTTAGAAATGGTACCACTTGAGCAACCAACCATTGATCGGCCCTCTTGGACAATCTTCTCCATTTATTTCCTTCAGAAGAAAAGCATTCTGTCGTCGATATGCTGCAATCTTGAAAGGACCTTTCCAGAGGTTCTCGAACTTACCGTGCTTGCCTTTCTCCTCATTCCTTGCATCCTACTTCAACACTATTCATCCACCTGAAATTTATCCACCTTTGCCTTTCTGTCATAAATTTTCTTGATTTTTTCCTGCAATTTGGATGTGTTCTTGAAAACTTCTTCTCTGGTCTGCTGCAAGTGGACCATTTGATTCAACCTTCTCTACATGGGATCTTCTTCACTGCTGGCCTCTTGAAGAATTTTGACAACCAAGGTAGCGAGAGAGGAAGGAAATACTGTATCAGCTCCATAAACAAGCTCAAATGGTGACGTACCTATGGATTTCTTCTGGCTGACCCGATCTGCCCAAAGTGCATTTACAAACCTCTTATGACAGCTCTTCTTGCTTATTTTGACCAATGATTTGTTTGAAGATTCCATCAATCCATTGCCTTGCGGATGATAAGCAGTTGAATGACCTAAAATAATGTGATATTTATGACAAAACTCTACCATCCTCTTTGATTTGAAAGCTGATGCTTTATTAGTGATTAGCTTATTCGGACAACCAAAGTGAGACAAGGTGTTATTTTAGAGGAATGAAATGATTACTGCATTTGTAGCTTGTCTGGTGGGAATCGCCTCAATCCATTTTGTGAAGTAATCTGTGGCTATGAGGATCCACCTATGTTGTTCAGACGAAGCGGGATGAATTTCTCCAATGAAATCCAACCCCCATTGCTGAAAAGGGGCGCTCACCTCTATGGGCTTGAGTGGTAGAGGCTGTAACTTCCACTTTCCTTCAAAAATCTGACATTTATGACAGCGCTTGACCATCTTATATACATCAACAACAATTTCGGCCAATAGTACCCTGCTCTCAAAATTTTGTTTGCTGTTGAGTTCCAAAAAAGGTGACCTCCACAGTCTCCTTGGTGGCGGTCCTCCATAACTTGCTTTGCTTCCTTTTCCACCAAACAATTTAACAAAATGCCATCAGGATCTTTCCAATACAGTGCTAAACTAAGAATGCAAAACTTGGTAGCTTTCAACTTGAGTGTTCTCGCTTTGTTTCTAGTCATGCCGGGTGGAGGTGAAAATTTTTTGAGCACATATATGATATCAGAATACCATGGAGAAAGAGAAAACATTTCAAATACCTAAATTGGCGATTCTTCATCATTCTCATCAGACATAGCAGCGATCAGATTTATGTCCAGAGCATGCAAGTTTGATTCAGCCATTAGCTTCGCCAATCCTTGTCCTCTCACCAGTTTTGTGGGTTTTATTTCTATGTCATATTCCAGCAAGGCTGCAATCCACTTGCTTCTTCTTCCTTCTGGATTCACCTGCACTAAATCATCTTTTACAGCATCATTGGGAACATAGGCCAGAACGTGAGAATGTAGAATATACACCCGGAAATCTTTCAATGCCTTCACAAGTGCAAGGGCTTGCTTCTCAATGATGTTATACTTTAAAGCTGCGTCTCTTATAGCTCTGCTGAAAAATGCCATGGGTCTTTCATGATCATCTCTCTTCTGCAATAATACTGCTGCCATAGTATGCTCTGAAGCAAATGAAAACAATATGAAATCCTGAGTGTAGTCTAGGCTGACTAGAACTGGTGCTGAGGAAAGAGCCAGTTTGACCAAATTGAAAGATTTTATAGCCTATTCCATCCATTTCACTTGGTTTTCCTTCTTAAGCATGTTTTTCATCTGTCTTAGATGCTCAATGAGATTGGGTACAACGCAGCGGAGGAAGTTCATCTTGCCATTGAACGATTGTATATCCTTTTTATTCCAGGGCAGATCTATTTGCTGAATTGCTTGCACACGTGCCGGGTCAATACGGATGCCATCCTTTGAGATAATGTGCCCGAGTAGTTTGCCTTCTTTCATGGCAAACAAGCTCTTCTTTGGATTCAGTGACAAGCTATATTTTCTTCACTTTAGGAAAATGGTTTTAAGATGGTACATGTGTTCTTCATCAGATTTAGAAAATACCGTCAAATCGTCCAAATACACCACCAAAAATACATCCTTCTCGTTTGCAAAATCCAAGTCCATAGCATGCTGAAATGTGGCACCCTCATTCTTCAAACCGAAAGGCATTTTTGCGTAATGAAAGGTTCCCCATGGAGTGGTGAACGCTGTCTTGTCTCGGTCATCCTCATGGACAGAAACCTGGTTATATCTGGAATAACCATCAAGCAGTGACATACGGGATGCTCCCACTGCTCGCTGAAGTATATGGTCCATTTTGGGCAGTGGATAGTTGTCCTTCAATGAGACTTTGTTGAGATTTCTGAAATCAATCATAAGTGAATCTCACCTGTCTTCTTCCTTACGGGTACCAAGCTGGAGATCCAGTGTGAAAATCTGATTGGCACAATGATCCCTGATTTGTACAACCTATTGATCTCCTTTTCAATAGATGGCAACAACTTTGGATTTAGCCTTCTCAACTTCTGTCTGAATGGTTTTTGATTGGGCTTGATGGGTATAGTGTGCTGAATTATATTGGTGTCATATGTATTTAAGTCGGAATAGTCCCAAGAAAACACATCTGCAAATGAAGACATCAAACTGATATATTTGTCCTTGATCTTTAGCGGCAATGCTTTGGACAATTTTACCTATTTAGGATTTGCAGCTGTCCTGACATTGACCTCTTCCACACCCTTCTCTGTTGGCTGCAATGTTGGCTTGTGGGATACCTCATCTTGATCAGAGAGTTCTTCTAGAGGTATCAAGCCTTTGGGAATAACGTTATTCTTCAGCTGCAACATGTCCATTTCATTGATCTGCATTTCATCTGTACCATTGCCTTTTCCATCATCATTTTCTTCATCAATTGAGGTCTCTTTAAACTTGCCTTTGTTTTGCAGAAAATCATGAATCTCCTCATCATCTTGGAACACTTGCCAATATCTCTGATTGTCTGGAACGGTTGGACGATGCTTGACATGAATTTCAAATTTGTTACTAGAGTTCATTGGGATCTTCAAACTACTCACTACCTTAGCAAGAGCATCAACAATACTATTTTGTATACGAGGCACACATGTCAAGGTGTATTCTGAAAATAATTTCAAAATGTCTAGGACGGCATTACGATAGGCCCGCATCCTAGGATGCTTTGCTTGATATTCGCCTATGACCTGCTTGATAACCAATTCGGAGTCTCCATATACTGAAATCCTCTTAGCGTTCAACTTTCTTAGAATCTTTAGGCCAGCAATCAAAGCTTCATACTCAGCTTCATTATTTGAACATTCAAAAACCAACTTGTAAGAGCATACCCGTACGTTACTAGGGACCTTGTTTGGGGCGGAGAAAGGACTGTGTACCCAAATTCCAATTCTAGTGCCATCATTTCCCACTGCTCCATCGAAATCCATAGTCCAAAAACATTATTCTTCCTCTTGCAAGTGCCGGAAATCTGTTTGTTGTGCCTTGTCTGCTTGCTGTCCATTGCTTTCAGCTGATTGCCCAACGGTGTTCTACTATTCTTGTTCTTCTTTCTTCAAAACTTCTCTAAAATTTTCTATTATTTCCGGAATAGCATTTGCTTCTACCAACTGACTATCTATATCATTTAAACTATCTGAATACAAAATAAAAGACTCTAAATATGTATGTACATAGTTAATGTAGGTTTTAACCCCGTACAGAAATTACCCGCATACGAATTCTAAATCACAGGAAAAATAAAAATGCGAGAGCATAACACATAAAACACATATACACAGAGATTTCCCACTGGATCTCAAAACTGAGACTATCAGCTTGATTTTTCATTACGTTCCTTTCAATGTTACAGTACATATTTATACATGCCGAAGCATCCAATACCAGGGATAGAAAAACCATCACGTCCAATACCATGGACCAAAAAAACCATCAATCCAATACCATGGACCGAAAACCATCGCGTCCAAAAAACATGTGCGAAAATCATGCACAAAACCATAGGTGGATCCGCCCAACCTAAAATAGGGTCCAAAACCAAAATTTTCTGGGGCGCTGTCCCGGACCCCATAAAGTGGGGTTACGAGTACCCCTCAAACCCCCTGTTAACTATGTGGAAAGAATATAACACAACCCAACATACCTCTTTTTGGACATTGTCACTCTTCTCGGCCAGATCTCTTGGCATCTAATCCTTCTTTTGCCTATAATGGTCCTTGTTTGGACTTCTTATAGATGGTTGTTTTTCTCTGCTTTGATCGGCTACTACAAGCTCTTTACCTTTGCTTTGATTACCTTGAGGATTTGATTTCTGCTGGGTATCTTTCTGCTGTGATGCCCCTTTTTGAATAGGAGTGATTGGGACATCTCTATTCCTTAAAGAATATTGGTTTTGCTGAGAACCGAGTGCGTTCAAATGTCCTCTTTAATAATAATTGGTTTGGGTTTCCAATGCATTGTCACTTTCTAGTATGTAGTCATCTTTAGGATCCTCCACCTTCTCGACATACTTCTCATTTGCAATCAAGAAAATGGGATGGTAATCTTCCCTAAAGAAATCATTTTCCTCAACAATCAAGTCTGCTTCATCATCAAATTCTCCTTGAGCATAATTCTACTACAAGGATTTCCGATTTGGCTACTGAGGTTTCGATGCTTCAGAATCTTTCTCCTCTCTTTGTTTTATCCTGTACTGAGGTTGCTACTAATTTCTAAAGTTAGGATTTCTAACTTGGGGCTTCCGAGGTCTATTTGAATTTATCATCTGGTTTGCCATTCTCTCCATGGTTATGATCAGTGCACCTAGCTTAAGATTGGTGGAAGAAGAAGGTTCTTCTTTGATGGTTACTCTCTTTTTTGGTTTCTCATGTTTCAAGTGAGACTTTTTAATCATCATGTTTTCTTCCACACTTGCCGCATTGTTCTGCATGTCTTCCAAAGTTGTGGGATCTCTTTCCCTCAACTAATAAGCCATCTCCAAATCAAAACGATTCGGGTAATGTTGAAGTGCCAAATCAGGTGGAGGTTTCATTTATCCGGAATGGAATTGTAGATCTGATTGAACCTTATAGTGAATTCTTGAACCGTCTCATTAGGATTCCTTTTCAATGTGTTGTATTCGGCTAAGATCTGCAATGGATTATTATTTTCCCATGAACTAGCTAAGAGAAACTCGTTTAACGTCTAAGGAGTATCAATGGAGCGAGCTACCAAACCACGGAACCATTTCTTGACATCTCCAAAAAAAAAATGGAGCCATTAGTCTCATGTTAGCATCATCTTCATCAACTTCCTCTAAGTCAATGAAATCAACCATATTATCAATATGTTGTTGCATTGTTACTCCTGGGATGCCATCAAAAAGAGGAAGTCTCTGGCCATAGGTCTAAGGTAAAGTTGCCAACTGATCAGGTAACCCTAAGGGTGAAAACCTCGCCATAACTCCTGGGGGATGGTGAATGGGAACTACAATGGGTTTTGTTGGTTGAGATGAAGATGGAGGAGGTGATGTGGATGTTTTTGGAGGTGTAGTAGAGGGTATGGAAGAAGATAAGATGTCAAGTTGATACTAAATATAGGCATGTTCAGCAGTGATTTGTAATTCATGAGCTAGACTTTGAAGTTTCTCAAAATTAGACCAAACCTCGTGCTCGAGTTTTCAATATTAAGAAGCATCAAAAGGTTGGTTAAACAAAGACTTTGAGGTAGGAAGGTATGAGTCAAACTTTATGGGATCAAAAACTTCTTTGGTAAGATAAGACTCGAATAGGGATAGCTAAAATTTAATATCGAAAGGCATATCCTCAATAATATGTATTTGATCTTGTAAGGAAGTGGTCCTTTCCAATTTTGTGGTTTCAGGCTCGGGGAAAGGGACTTTAGGCTTTCTCAATAATCTTTCAAGGTTATCAATCGGAGAAGGAGGATTTGGGTCATGGTTTGACCTGGTATATCTTTTTGGAGCCAGTATCTTAACAGGGTCACAAACTATATGAGGTAAAAGACGTAAGACTTTCAACTGAACAGAGATATTTTCAAAGGAAATTCTTCAATAGAGAAATTTAAAATTGGTAATGATTGAGAGCTTACCAATGAAATGAATTCTGACCGAACTTATGATTTGTAACCTTCTTCAATTTTTGAACAAGCTCTGATTATCTTCAACTGAATCAACTGGATCAGGATGCAGAATTTTGTATTGTTTGTTGCGTCGAGGCCAGCTCTACAATATCGACACTGTAGTTACAAAATCAGCCTTTATGAAGCTTAGTCCCATCATCCAAAGGACCAAACTCCAATGAGAACTAGTCATACACCTAGGGAATATAAACCTTTCATCCCCGGTAATGGCGCCAATATGTTATCACTTCTCTAGATCTCTGAGACTGAGGAAGGGTCTAGTTGAGGTAACGATAGACCAATCTTTTGACTTGGTAGCTAGCCCTACCAGGCCGGAGAGGACTCTCTCCAAAGGATCACAGCTGAGAGGGCTGGATGGGTTAGGGTTTTAGGGTAGGTATAGTAGCTCAGGGTTGTTTAATTTGATGTTTTATTGGGTATTCATTGGATGAGTGAATTACATCAGAGAGTGAACTAGGTAAGGGCAAAAGAGAATCAGAATTGCAGACATCTAATGGGGAAAGGTAGGCAAGTTACTTTAGCACTTGGTAGTACAGTGATGAGACAATTTAGACTAGTGAGGTGCTAAAAAGAGCATGAGGATCATGAATTCATTTTAAACTGAAGAAATGAAACAATTTATGATGATTTTCCCAAAACAGATCATACAGGATGAATTATGCTTATCACACCTTGAAAATAAAACATACTTCGAGTGAAATGAATCATGGAAGGTACAAAAAATTCATACATATGAAACTGAAGAAGAAATAGTATAAAAATACCATGCCACAGGAATCCCAGCAAAATAGATGCAACTCATCCAATATATTTCATGCCAATGTTTGAAACACTAATACAATATTCAATGAAGTCCATCCTGTAGAATAAATTAGAAATTACATAATATAGGCCTCAAACTAACTCATCCTAGCCTTAGGGTTCAAATCCATCAGAGGGGGAGCAGTTGCAACAAAAACTGAACTGATAGATAGAGTGTAAGGTGGTCAAAGTAACTCATCCCTAACTTAAGAAAACTAATTCATTACAAGCGATAGAGGCCATTCACCTAATGTATTTACCCTAGGTAAGAGTAAAAACATAATAATTACATCATCTTTATCAATTGCATTAGTAAAACACTAATTTTCCATAGGTAAAAATCAATTTGGAGAGAAAGAGTGAAAATATGGGCTGACGGTCAAACGTGCAGCGCGTGTATCAAACACATAGCACCATATTCAAGTTGACTTTTACCTACCTTCCTGATGTCCAAATCTATCCTAGGATAGCTCATTGGAAAGCTTATCCTATCTAATTTATAAAATTTCCCTTTGTTTTCAAAACCGGCTTGATTTTCCCCTCCAAAATTCCATTCTTCCAATACTACTCGAACACGCAGTGCCTAGTACAAAAAAGAGGCAAAAACATGATTTTTAGGTGGTTTTCTGCCTTTTGCACGAACCAGTTTTGCTTTATAGGGCTAGAAACATGTTTTTCCTAGATGTCTTCATCCTTATAAATCAAATGGTGGTGGCCATTCCTCCAAAAAGTGTGCAGCGCCTAAGTCGTTGCATGTTTGACCAAACTGTTGATATAAAAATTTCCTTAAATAGATAGGAAAAGCACGATGACAAAAATTGAGGCAAGGGTCTTCAAAATTGTTCAAGAAGTTGATGTCTAAGGTGGATACGCATGGAGTGAAGCCTCTGGAAGTATATCAAGCTTCTTCTTCTCCTCATGGTGATTTAGGGCTTCACTTCTTGACCTCGCAGCTTTGAGCTATGGCCTTGCTATTTGGTTTCTTGGGAAATAATATTTTTCCATCCTTCTTTGAAGATCAGTGTCTCTTTTGGGCTTGTCTAAGAGGCTTCCAAGATGGGTGTTCAGCCTCTCAAGAAAATGTTGCTGGTTTTGATTTACCATTTTGGCAAATTGCTCATTTAGGGTGAGCTCATTAGCTAGCTTAGCCTCCTTTTATTTTTCTAGATCCGAAGATCACTTTAGGCCTCTAGTCCTTGGCCTTTTTCTTGGCACCTGTTCCTCCAGCTGATCACTGTACTCTCCATATGCTTCATCAAGTAAGGCCTTAGCCTTTTTAGCTTCCCTCTTTTCCTTGATGAGCTGAATTTTCATGAGCTCATGTTTGGTCTCCAACTACTTGATTTCCTACTCATAGTATGTGATGATATATTTTTCCATCTATAAATTGACGTGGAGTTCCCCTATGAGTGCTTCTTTCTCTTTGAGAGCAATGGTTGTGCTCTCAGAGTCATGATTTTCACTTAGGTCAACTAAGTGAAAATCTTGCTCTGGCCCATGGAGGTCCTCCTACTGCTACTGGATCTCTGCCTCTTTAACCTTTTCCTTACCCTTCTGTACCTACTTTTCTGATGACGAAGGAAAGGCCCCTCCCACAATCTGTGGGGCAAACACTTGTCTATGCCCCCTTTGATAGGTATGTTCCAGAGTACCCAAACCAACCCAATTAGGGTTGCTGACCTCACCATGTTCAATGTGTTCTTGCTCTTTGCCTTCATCTCTGCTAGCTGACTGAATAGACTCATGAAATGGTGATGATGGAGGTGATGGTGTGGCTAACTCATCAGATGAGGATGAATGATGTATGGTTTGAGATGGAGGAATGGAGGTGGATGGATGAGATGATGAAGGGATGCTTTGAATATTTTGAGTAGATGCATGAGTGAATATGGGATTAGCTATGAAGGTACTCTATGCAATATTGAGTTCCATGATATGGTAAAGGACTATGATCTTAATGAGGGAGTGATGAAATAAGCTCTTCATTTGATCTTTGTACTCCTTCTTTTAGGTAATGTAGGTCATCTTCTCAACACTCTGGAAGAGATAGTAGGGTATATTGAACACTTTTACCCTAATGAAATGCATTAAGAGACATATATGATAAGAATAGACCCTAGAGAATCTATGTTCATGTGAAAAATATTTCATTATAATCTTAATCATTGGGGCATATCTGTCAAGGAGGTGCAAAAAAAGGAAAATAGCCCCTTCTTTCATTTCTATACCTTGGTTTCATGTAAGGCTCATAATAATGCCTCTCCAAATCACCTTGTTTAAACATTTTTCCCCAGCATCCGGAATCCCATTGGCAGCTGATATCATGGCAGTAAACAAAGTGAAAGTTATACCTGCTAGAGTGAATTGGTTGTCTTGGAGTTTAGAAATGAAGAGCCTAGTCAACTCAGGCCGATGTTGGACTACCTGTACTTGCTCACAGAAATCATAACATCCTAGAAATTTGAAGGATGTCACAGTCATAGGGGATTCTAAGAATTTCCTGAGATTTGTGGGGTCAAACCTGTGTATCTGGCCTCCTTTGTGTGGCCTCCTCTGTTCCCTGTCTTCTTCTCTATCTATTTCCTCTTCCTCACTATGTGGTATGTATTCCTCCTCTGCCATGTTGTTTTAGTATCAAACCCTATGGAGGTGTAAGGTAGGGGGAATATAGTTTCTTAGGGAATAGTAAATGGTGAAGGGTAAATATGAAGATGATGGGCGAAGGGATATGTGTATTGGAGGGGGTATAGGGTAGTAGTAAGATATTTTGGGGATGGGGAAATTTTTTTGCAATATAGGGGTTTGGGAGCCTTGGTAGTGTTGTATCAACTAGGACTTAGGGTTTTGGGACAAAGGATTAGAGGGTATCTAGGAAGTAAATAATTAGGCAAAGGGAAGGAGGGTGGGGGAAAGTGTGCAAAAGGGAATGAGAGTGGATGGTAGTTTTTGGGGGAAATATAGGGTTTAGATGTAACAATTATACCAAATCTTCAATAAACCTTTCAAACACTTAGGAATTGACTCAAGGAGGAGGAAAAGGACATCCCTTAGCTGCTACTTACTTGATTTGAGGTTGAGAGTGCTTTGGAGGAGCTAAAGAGGTGACTAGAGCATTGTTGGACAAATGTGTAGCGCCAATATAGAGTGCACAATGCCTCAGCCAAACACGCATTTCCTTAAGGGAACACACAACACCTTAACGAAATGCACGATGCTTGCCCTGTTTCAGTTGATTTCGCCCAGAACTGTGAAAAAACTCTCTTGGGGTTTGCTCAATGAGTGCTAAGAGGCAAATGGAGGTGCGTTTGAAGGCAATAAATCCTTTATAGGTGAGTTAGTTTGATGTTTTGCTTTTCAAACCCACTTTCTAATGTTTCATTTGACCCCTTTTTGACCTATTTTCTAATTTTCTTTTTGACTTTTTCTTTGCAGGTGGATGATGTTGAAGCTTTGGCAATCTTCACTTTTGACTTTTTTTGGGATGATATTGGCGATGGAGTTTGAGTAGACAATTAAGAGTAGTGACCTATTACATATGATAAACATAGAATTACATAAATAAATGAAAATTATTATATCTCTCTTTTGAAATAAAAAATTAGAAACTGAAACGAATTTCTTGCTTAAAATGAGATTTGGAACTTTAGCAACCATGGTTACATTCTTATAAAGCCTTATATAACTGAAAAAGGGGGTATTATTTGCTTCGCTCTCATACTTTACTAGCCTTATGCAATGAAATGGTGTTTTATTGGACCTTGGAAAAAAAAACCTAGTGACCTAATGGGACCTTGAATAACTGAAATTCAGGTGGACTTGACTAACATAAAACGTGATGAAATGATCTTTTATAGACAATGTATGCTCAATAAGACACATGAAAGTGGGCCAGCAAGCATAATTTTTTTTTAGAGGGGATGAGGTTTCAATTTGGGCTACCATCACTAAGTAAATTTTTTACATGATGACCTAGGTGGAATGATACAAATTTTAACATGGGACACTAATATGCTATAAAAAAGGAGTTTTGATCACTGATGGCAGTATGCAAAGGATTTTTGATCACTAACTTTTTTTGAGAGGGGATGAGGTTTCAACTTGGGGTACCATCACTAAGTAAATTTTTGACATGATGACCTAGGTGGAATGATAGAAATTTCAACATGGGACACTAATATGCTATAAAAAAGGAGTTTTGATCACTGATGGCAGTATGCAAAGGAGTTTTGATCACTAATGGAAGTATGCAAATACTGACTCTAACATCTTTTATAGTTGATATTTTTATCTTATTTAAAGAATGTTTTATTTTAATTAAATTGAAAATGTAACACCCCTCAGTAGGTTGTAAATATTTTAATTACTTTTACAAAAATGTCTTAGCAAACTATGGGCCATATGCAAGGTTGGGTATGAACGGTTAAAAAACACAAGTGATCATTTTGTTTTTCATAAATAATTTTAATTTTGGTCAGCCATAAAATTACAAGAAAGAGTGCTAAAAGAAAATTTCACTTACGAGATAGTTAGAAAGGAGTCATTCCTCTCCCTAGATATAAAGAAAAGGGAGCCAAGAGGGTGAGAAGGAAGAAAACATAAGGAAACCTTGTGAACTTGGTACCTGGTCGGAGGAGTTCAAAGAGAGTAGAATAAAGTTGTAAGCTTGTGACGCTTAGACAACACATTGTTGAGAGAGGCAAGACATTGCCAAGTAAGGGATTCTTGAGCCGGTTGGAAAGTGGAATTCCAAATTGTAGGCATGGTACTCAATTGAATTCCTAGACGAAGACCTAGTAGGGGTCAAGGAGAGTCTTGAGACAAACATGTTATGGTCACTGTTTGGAAAATTATTCTGGAAGTGAAACTAGCTCAGGGGGGTTCTAGTAGTGGATACCATACTCATCAGTTGGGTGGAGCACTCTCTTTCTTCATGATTTTGTGGCTAGCTCTGATAGTTAAGGAAAATATAAGTATTTTGATATCTTATCTATGGTACATTGTTTCCTTCCACATGTTAAAATCTTTCTTCTGTACAATGTTGTATTTCTTATAAAGGATGAAATTTGTTGAATGGATCCAAACATAAGTGTTATAATGCAAGATGTAAAGTTATTTATAATTGTAAACAAGGTCAGTTTCTAGGCCAAGTTGGTTAACCAACCCAAAAAAGAGTCATGAGTTCATGATAAGAGGATGAAATAGATAGAGAAGTCACTCATAAATTCTAGGGGGAGTAGAAGTGTTAAAAAAATATAGAATTAAAACTATATTTAAACATGAAGCATAAAAAAACAATATAAATATTTACTCTTCTTAACATCTATGCATAAAAAGGAATTTCCACAACATCAAATATACAAACTCAGAGATAGGTTAACACACCATAAGGTTAACTATATGACTATGAAATAATAGTGATAAAAAATTATGTACATTCTGAATGTTACAATGAAGAAGAGTGCAAGAAGTTATAAAACCCTAGCATCCCTTGTTTCTAGGGACATTACAAAAATTT
The DNA here is from genome assembly GCA_000404065.3 of Pinus taeda. Lineage (NCBI taxonomy): Eukaryota > Viridiplantae > Streptophyta > Pinopsida > Pinales > Pinaceae > Pinus > Pinus taeda. The sequence goes on along the minus strand of APFE030061860.1, from coordinate 145,649 downwards.
GTATATACAATACCATAGAAAGGTGGATATAAGGTAAAAGACTTTTAACAATGAACAAATAGAATGACTATTTTCTCCTTCTAAATAGAATGAAATTTAAAATCGTAAGGAGAAAATATTCTTGATACTTCTAACGAAGAATATAATATCAAACTCTATGCCCTGTCTCTCTACCCAGCTAGATAGCGTCTAATTCGGCCATGGCATCTTAATTGTCCTGCGTATAAAAGGTTATTCTTGTCTCGATATGTACTAAATTGATTATATTAAAGAGTATTTTATATTAAAGAGTATATCACGTTGCTGTTCATTTGGACATAGAAGCTTGGTTGTCCTTTTGACGTATACTTCACCAAATTCATTAGGCCAAAGGTTAGGTCACCTCAAACAACAGATGACTTCATCTATGCATACCCACCTTAACAACTACATTAAAGTTTGTGCTGGGTCATTTTTCAAAATAATAATATTATGATATTTTCATTAATGATATAATAATATCTAAATTAATATAATAACTTGTAATTTTAAAGTGAAAATAATCTCCTTTTTCTTTCTCCTTTATTAAAAATATTGTTAAGATAAAGTATCTAACATATAAATATAAACCACCAATTAAGAGAAAGATGATTGACCTTTTAAAACCACTTTAAATTCCAATGAAAACTATGTACAATTTAAAATGAAACGGTATAGAAATAATGCTAAATTTTAGCTAAACTATTAAAAAATTGTTTTGTTGACGCTTTCAAAAGATTGATAATAAAAAATTAATATTTTAATAGATGAAATTAATAAATTTTTAAAATGTTATTTGGTTTAGATATGAATTGACGAAGGAAAATTATATATATAGTATATTAGAGTTAAAACTTTTCAAATATTCATCACCTATAAAAATAAAAATAATTAAGATTAAGAAAGGAAAATATATATATATATATATTATATATATATATATATAATATATAATATAATATATATATAAAAAAGTTATTATGAATTAATAATATAATTATTAAAGTTAAAAAAATTTATTTGTGACATTTAAAAATTTGCACATAAATAAATAATATTTTAACATTAAGCCATAAATATAATATTTTAAAATCAAGTTTTTATATATAAAATAAATTGTAATAAAAAATTAAAGAAAAATATATAATATTTGAAAATCAAGTTTTTTGATATTAAAATAAATTGAAAATAAAAAAGTAAAAGAAAATAATGGTTATTCCTTATATTACCTAATTGCACATGATATTTAATTAAATATAGTATAGATTATCTTAGATTAAATTTGTCATGAAAAAAAATCAAAATTCTTTTTAAGTGTTTTTCTTTCTTTTAAATTTTAACATTTAATAAAAATATTTAATTACCTATTTATATTTAAAATATTTATTTGATATATATATAACATTCTTCAATATATTTTTTTTATTTTATATTCATAAATTTATACAAATAAAAATATTTAATTACCTATTTATATTTAAAATATTTATTTGATATATATATAACATTCTTCAATATATTTTTTTTACTTTATATTCATAAATTTATACAAATAAAAATATTTAATTACCTATTTATATTTAAAATATTTATTTGATATATATATAACATTCTTCAATATATTTTTTTTACTTTAAGCAGAAAAAAACCACACATCCAATTATTTCATTTTTAATTATCTTTTATATATTATATTTTACTAATATTAAAATATTCTATTTAAAATTTATAATAAAAAAAAAAATACTTTTATCTTTTTCAATGTTCAATTCCCATAATAAAACTACAAAGACATTTTAAAGTATCCAGCAACAAATGACCTATAAAAACTAAACCATTTTGTTTCGATTAAAACAATTTAATAGTATTTTATTCAGTGGGAAAGGGATAAATAATTATGTTCAATTCCCATAAAACCCTAGTCTAAATTTGTGGGGACATTTTAAAGAAGCAACAAATGACCAATAAAAGTAAACCATTTTCTTTCGATTTCGATTAAAACACTTAATGGTATATTATTCGATGTAAAAGGCATAAATAATTCTTGTTTACTTAACTGGAAAGTTAATACTTCACATCTAAGAGAATATGAATAAAAAATATATATTTGAATATTGAATGTATGTGATAAATAAATAAATGCAAATATATATGACATAAAAAAATATAAAACTAATATAATCATGTAAATTAAATGAGTATTAAAAATCAATTATTGAAAATCATTAAAAAATAATATTAAAAAATTAATTTAAGATAAATGATTAAAATTATAATACATTAAATTATAATATTATATATATATATATATTATATATATATATATATTAAATCAAATAAATTAAATTTATTTTAAATTATTATTATTAATAATAATTTAAAGTAAACATATAAATTTAAAAAAAATATTTAATGATATTTTATTTTTTAAATAAATTTTGTTCCAATAGCATGATCAAACTTATAAGATATCTTTAATTTATAGGATAAATATTCTTAATTTCTGAATACATTTTGTTACAATATCATAAATCAATATCATATCTTTTAAATACTACATGTCAAAAAAACCATAATTCAGTGTAAATACTACAAAAATATATCACAATATTTTATAAAGATTAAATCCTTACCATCTATTTCACAATAGTTAAATAAAAATATTATATGTAATTAAACTCATAAATAAAATCTAAATTAAAAAAGAAACTCATTCAGTTTTGCGGAACTTTTGCAGTACAAAATTGTTTCCACTGCATAGTAACGATCATTATGAATGCGACGTACATCCAAACTTCCGCTGCATTGAAGCTTATGTAATGTTTGAAAAGTCTGAATAGTCAATTTTGCGTAATGTTTGAAAAGTCTAGATAGTCAATTTTGCTAACGTAGAAGGCCAGTTGTTGGCTTTGGGCTGGCAATCCATGATTGCATGGGATGCCTACATGTTTAAATCATGTCCGAAGGAAGCAGTAGGCTGCGGGAATGCAGGAACGTCGTTGCCGTGCATTGAATATAAAATCCTCTTGCCCCTGTAAACATCGAGATTGCAAAAATGATGCCATTTTTCTAGCTGCGCACCGCGTCTCTCGTCTCTAGGGCGACCAAATTCTAAAGCCTTTCGTTGTCTATAATGATTTTTTGAAGTTTTTCAGGTGGGTTTTTCAGGTCATAATCCGGCAGCAATTTATTGGAATCGCAATTTTGATAATTAGTTTCTGCACAATCAAAGCGTCCAGAGAGGTGCTGAATCCAAATATGAAGTTAAAAAACCATTTTAACTGCAACAAAATCAAGATTTAACCTCAATTTCATCAGCGGAATTCCGTCCCCAGAATCTCTAAAAAATCACATTATAAACAACTCCATTCTAAAATAAATTATCTAGTTGCGGACAGTGTCTCCCGTTTCCATGATCACGATATTGTAAAATATGAGCTGTAGAAAAGGAAAAACCATGTCCACATTGCTGGTTTACGCCATTTTTAACTCCCCTCTCGCATGATCTATATAGCCTTGAGGCATTTGGGGATGGCAGAAGAAGAAGATCTTCATCTAAAACCTCCGGGAGGTCTTACTTTTCGGCAGCTGTCGTAAATGGCTAAGGTAAGCCAACTCCTATTGATCTCTCATTTTATTTTTTATCCTGTTATTTGACTTGAGTTCTGTGCAGAAAATAGTGTTGAAACTGGATTTAAATTGCGAAAAGTGCAAACGCAGAGCCATGAAGACACTTGCAGGGATTGAAGGTAAAATTTTCACCCGTTTATTCATTATGTGGCTGACTGATCAGGCTCCTATAAGTTGTATTAATGTTTTTTATATCTGTGGATACGGTGCAGGCGTTGACTCTGTAACGATTGATGCAAAGCACGGTAAGATCGTTGTAGTCGGAGACGCCGATCCTGTTTGCCTTACGACGAGTCTAAGAAAATTCGGATTCGCTGAACTCTTGAGCGTCGGACCCATTAGAAAGGAGATTGAGGAGGAGGATGGGAAACAGAATAAAGTTTATGCCATTCTTCCAAGAAGCTGTGATCGCTGTAGCGGTTACACTTATTACTTTAGAGAAGAGAAAACCAACGATTGCTCCATCCTCTGAATTTACTGCTACGTCTCTAAAGATTTAGTTGAAAATAATGGTCCGTGCATGCTTGGCTTTGAGGCGGTTTTACAGTTCCATTAATTTTGTAAGGGAAATATAAACGCCATGGTTTCGTTTATGGTGTCATTTATTTTTGTTATAAATTCGGTTGACAAGAGTTTTTATATGGAAATAGAGTGTATAAGTTTTCAAAGTTTTGTTAATATAAATTTCTGAAATTTTATATGTATTTTACATCTAATAAAACATAAATTTATTATTTAGTTTTAAGTAGAGATAGTGATTAAATTTATTAAATTATTGGTTATAAATCCTTATCAATACTGTTATTATAATAATCTTATATATTTATATCTATATCTTTAATCATTCCATATTCGTCGACCATATAATTGTACTAGTTTATTCATCTTAAAGATTAAAATTAACCGATAACTTTTTATTATATATATATATATAATTTCTAAATTAACTATAACTATTACTAAATACATTTAATTTTTTTATTAAATTTGATTTATATTTATTAGATATTTAATTGGTTAAGAGTTAGTGCTGAATCCAGAAAATATGTAAATCTTTGCCAATAAATGCAATCTCATGATTAACTTTCATATTTAATCTATTAATTTTGTGTGGTTGATGATTAACTTTCATATTTTGTCTATTAATTGTGTTGTTCATCAACATAGTATCAGAGCAGGTGATTTGCTGCATTGCTCAAGTGTGAGCTACTCTTTTTGTGGCTTTTCTGTGCAGGCCAGTCCTGCACCTCTACCCATAGTCTTGAAATAAACAAACTTGTGTTCTCCCTCGTACCCAGGTCTGCACGTCCTCATTTTAAGCTACTACTTGAATAGCGCTGGTCTTGCTTATGCTCTGGTTTTCTTAGAGTATGCATTTCCCTGCGTTGCCATTGGCTTGAGTGTCTCTTACTGTTGTAAATTTCCTAATGTATCTACACGTTTTAACCTTTGGTAATGTTTACGTTACCTCCTAGCTTGTAAACGTTTATAGATCGCAACAACTGTAACAAATCACTATGTCTGGCATCTTCATATTTGGCACGATAATTTACCATGGATTTATTGTAGAGACTAGAAGAACTCGTGGAAGTAGCCTTCCTCCTAAAATAGTCCTCCAACCACTGTAGGGATTGAGACAAGAAGAGTCGAGACGTTGTTTTTCGGCAGGGCTTGTGTCAGAGCTTCGAGTTTGAATTTCTTTTTGGCCACAAATTGCATGATGACACTTTGAATCCTGCAGTTAAATCTGCCGTTGAAGTACACATCGGCGAAATGTATCATTGTCATGAAATTATATCAGTCAGAAGTTCCAGTCCTGTAAGGGTGTTGTTAGCGAATTTCTTGGAGATAGAAAGCTCGTCAGAATCCCAGAAGCAACTTTCTTACTCGGCCTCAAGATCCTGGTGCTCTTCATCTACTGCTTCTTCTAGTTCTTCTAAATTAGTTTTGGGCTCAGGATTCAAGGTTTGGAGGAGAGGAAAATCGTCGTCGTTTTTGCTAATGAGTTGCATTTTGAGGCACTCACCCTAAAGATAAGAGTGCAAGAAATTACTGCTTTGTAGGGGCGCCTTAACAGACCGTAGAATGAACTATTCGTCCTTGAAATATTGCATGTAAGAGAGATTGCATGAAGATGTTGAATGGAGAGATGGGGGAAACGCTTGAGCCAGAGCGACATTGACTCCTTTCTTGACCGTGTTGATAATTTCTTAATCTATCAATCAGAGCTCTCGCATATGAGACCCAGGATATTGTTACTCAACAAGATACAACTTCTGTCATTAGGCTTCAAAGTCACGAAATCTCATTGTGTAGCCGCAACATTTCCGCCACTAAGGAGTGAACATAAAGTATTTGGGTGTTTTTTGAATTTTCGTCCATTTTACTGTGCTCTGAGCTAGTCCATCATCAGCAAAGTGGTATACCGAGTCAAGACATTCAGAAGCTGAGTTCTATGAACAACGAATTCAACAGCTCGTTGTCATATTTTGTTTGAGGTTGTCGTTTAATATTTTAAATGTCTACCGCTAGATTTGAGAATGAAGCGCTGATATTGCAGTATGTCAGAAGGGTATTATAAATGAAGCTGCAATAAACTTGTTGCTTGTTGACTTTGGAGAAAGTGTTTAAAGTCGAGTTCAGATCATAAATTGACATTGTCAACAGCTTTCATTTGTTGAATTTGAGTTTTGATAATACGACCAAAATTATTGACTTATTAGAGGTGATAAATAGTTTAATACACTTCATTTAAGGAACTCTTTCTAACATTCAAACATGCTTGCAAAATTCACAAGAAAAAATTGGATTTTTGTAGTTTGAGTCTCAACTATAGCGAAATGAGTTACAAGGTAGATATCATTTTAAACTGATTTTGTTCAAAACAGTCTTATATTTGATTTTGAGGCTGACTCCTATCAACAAAAAGAAACTATTTAGACTATTAAGGTTGATTTAGTACCCAGTAAAATACTAGATTTGCATGTACATGGAGAGATTGAGCCTTCACTTCCCAAATCCATTATCACACCTTGGGAAGAGCTTGTCAGCAATAAGTATAGGAAAAGGTCTTGGATATGACAAGAAGGTGTCCTTTCATACTCTAGACTATTCCAAGCTCATTCAATTTGAAAGTGTTGGGCTTTTTCATGGAAGTTCATATTCACTTGTTTCATATCTTGCTCAAAGCAACCACATATTATCATATGCCAATATTGTAATCTAGTTGGCCATGTGAAAGATCACTATTTCGATATTCATCCATGTAATTATTTTGGTCAGCACACTCATCATTCAAACAAATGCTTAAGAGATAAGCCTCATGCAAGAACAAAGATTCACCTTGGATGGATCACTTCTTGGAAATGGGTTTCAAGAGCCAAAAATATATTTCGATCATATCAAATATTTTTTTCTAGAGTATTAAAAAGTGTTACAATTGAGATCTTTTAATCTTCTCACCTTGAATCTCATAGGGGGGGAATTGGTGGTTATCTACAAGCTTCATAGATAAACCAAGCGAGCCTAAGACAAAACCTGAACTTCCTACTTGAGCCTACATCCAGAGATAACTATATTCAGATTTAGAGTTTTATCTAGAGATAAAGAAGCCCATGAGCATTCTTTGGTTGGTGGCCTTCCTTAAAGCACCATACATTGAGACCTCCCTTTTCAAGGTTGATGGTCTCCCTCTTCAAAACATTAGGGACACTTCCTCTAGCAAAAGACTAACAACTTCTTGCTAGATTTGGAACTGTTCTAAGAAATGCACTAAGTGTTCGAGTTTGATACCCGAGTGGTCTCCCTTTTCCAAACAATAGGAGCACTTTCTCGCGCAGAACACTTCAACTTCTTATCAAATTTGGAAGAGTTCCATGAACTGCACTAAGCGTTCTAGTCCCACCTTATAGTTCCATTTGAGAGAGCAAATTCAACCTATTGTTGTCTTGAATTGTTGTACTTTTTTGTATTAAATTTCTCTTTTTGAACTTGTATATACCCCTCTGGATTAAGGGGGGAATGTTGGACACCGGATCTCGTAAAAATTGTTGTGGAATTTGAACAATCACCAAATTCTAAGAAGCTATTTGGTATATGAAGACCAAAAATAACAAATAAATGTATAATAACATTAATCTTCAAAAATAAATAAAATCTCATAATTATCTTTCATATCTTGTCTATTATTCTTGTGTTGTTTAACAATATTATTATTACATTTATATATTTTCAAAAATATAAAATTTTATTAACCCATTTTAATAATAATAAAATTTTCTTAAACAAAACACAATTTTAACTTATCAACTTAAATTTGTAATTTCTACCTTTTCAAATCATCTATGGGTATTCTTTATTAAATTTAGTTCCCCTCGTGAACAGAGAGACTTTGGACAAAATCTTTAACATGCAGAGCACTTTCTATTCAAAACAAAGCAATCTTGTTTGCATATTAATATAATATTAATGTTATTATTATTAAATTGAAAACTATATTTATTAAAATATTATATATTAGTTTTAAATAAAAATAAGAATGAAAATTAATTTCAACCAAAAACAATTTATAAAACATTATAATTATGGAATTAAAAAATTAAATAAAAACATATATATTTAAAACATTTATTGATAAATAAGAGCGCACTAATTCTATCCTTAAGGAGGGTTCTTACAACTAGGTGTTCTTCCTTGTTGCTTTGATATGATATTAATTTACAGAAAAGGGGTCTATAACTCTTACTAAAAACATTGCATGCACTCCCATCACTTCATTAATCATGGCATGAAGCTCGCACAAGGCTAAACATCATTTGAATATTCATGTTGTTTAGGGACGTATAAGAGGTCTCACGAGGATAATTCTATCAAATTGGTGAAGGCAGAGCGAAAAATTGACAGTATAGATTACATGCAAACCATTCTAGCCAAGAGATTATCCAACATGTCTTTCTCATTCGATAAGGGTTGTGACTAGCCAATCTAGATACTTGGAGATTCTGCACCACAAATTGTTATGAATCATTGATTTTTTGCTTCAAACATTAGTATTATGTTCATATTTTCATGTCAATGTATGCCAAGGTCTAGCATAACTAATCTATTTTTATATTTTCTATTTACAAGATTTTTTAGTTATATGAGGTCTTGGAAACCTCAAGATTCTAAACTTATGTTACTGTTTGGTTTCCCTTTAGGTAGACTAGTAGTAGAAAAATTGTTGTGTACATAATCCTTATTTTATGTAATAAAAAGTCCCCAACCTAAAAAAAAAACACGAAATCCAAAAAGAGGTCACATTTGCAAACCAAAAACATAACAATAATATCATATGGGAAACCATTATTTATTGATGGAGTTGACAAATGTGTAGAAATTTAGGAAAAGATAGATTCCTAAAAGAAGTTGGAGGTGGATCCAAAGATAAGGTTGAAGAATTAAATATTCATTAGGAGAATAATGTAGATGATATCCCTCCGGTGATGGTACATGTAAATGAAGTCTTAGTTGGACAAATGAAACCACTTTATAAATTTAATATTTTTTATTATCATAAAGATTATGGCCATGATTGTGTGTTTTGTTGTTGACATGTTCGCCAAAATGGCCCTTTTAACACCCTTCAAGAAGAGAATCACAACTAAAGCCAATTCTAAACTCTTCTTTGAGAATCTTTGGGGTTCATTTTGGTATACCTCAGATCACAATTTTAGGGGATAGTAGGGATATCAGGTTTATCAAATCAACTTCCTTTCAACCCCAATCAAATGGACAAACAAAAGTGGTCAACAAGATGATTGTACATAACTTTCACACGTAGAACTCAACAAATCCACACACCTGGCATGAAATCCTTCCATATCTTCATCATATCTATAACAGAGCCCTCAATAGTTCTATTGGCCATACTTATTCCCAAGTGTGCTTAGAGTTCCAACCATTCAACCCTATTGATGTTGTTATTCCCACTGCATCTTCAGTGATAAATTCCTCATGTGCTCAAGTCAATCAAGATATGATAAAAAAATTGTGAACGGAACCAGCACCTCCAATAACATGCCTATGATATCGTGTATAAATCTTATGCAAAGTAAAAGTACCGATTGTTAGGGCTTAAATCTACCTCAGGCTGAGAAAGGCAGAATCTAGGGTAAAATCAAACCACGCTTAACCTAGTAGCTAGCCCTACCAGGTTGGGAGAGTGCTCTCTCCTTGTCAATCTCAGAAAAAAATGGCCAATAAAGCTTGAGGCGACTGATGTGAAGACTGATTTTAGGCTAGGTATGTGAGCTGAGGAGTTTGAATAAATATAATTTTGGTTTTTCTGGTTCCAATGTGAAAGACAGATTTGGGTCCAGGGAATGGACTTAGTTTTGCAGAGATCTCTATGGGGCAAGGTAGGCAAATGGCTTAGTACTTAAAATTTGAGTAAGATGGAGAGCTTTTAGATTGGTGAGGAGTTGAAGAGGGCATGAAAGACTCAAGGATCCTCTTCAAACAGCTAAAAACATAAATAACTAAACAAAACCCTAGGTAGAGCACTGCATTTCAATGAATTCTACCTTTATCCTTGTTTCATTTAGTGGAGATGAATAGAGAGAGATAATGGCATACATAAAACACATGTAAACTTGCAATTATAGAAGGAAACATAATACCAAATTAAGTTCCCACAAGAATCCCATAAAGTGCTGCAAACCCTGGTTTATTCCTTTGCCAAACTACTGAAATGACTGTACAATAATGCTCAAAGCACTCACAAGAGTCCAACCTTTGTGAATGACTGAAAAACTACTAGATATAGACAACAAACAACTCATCCTAGATTTTAGGGGTCGAGTTCATACGCTTAGGAGCCGTTTCAACAAGATTGAAACTGAGAACTAAAAAGTATGCAGTGGAACAACTTGCTTCTAAAAACTAGGAAACTGATTCATTCAGTTGCAAACTATCTTCTCATGGATGAATCTACCTCTATGAGTGAAAATTTAACATATTTACATCAAAGTCCATCAAGTCACATCAAATTACATCATGAGTTTAACTATTAGAAAGAGAAAAGTCAAACTAAGAAGAAACTAGGCGAAAAAACAGAGTTTTTTGACCAAAATGACTAAATTTCATCATGTGCACTGTGCTCCTATCCCTGTGTGCTGCACTACTTTGGAGCTGATTTTAGAGGCCTTCTCGTGCACCAAATTTGCTCTAAGTGGGATTGTTGGAAAGCTCTACCTGTCTAATATCCTGAACAAGTACAATTTCTAAATTTGGTCTCCATTTTCCTCTCCAAAACCGAGTTCTCCCAACACTGCTTCCTGTGTGGCTGAAATGGGGTAGAAAGGTCATTTTTGGGGTGTTTTTTACCCTTTTGGAAGCTCAAAACTTGTCAAAATTTCTTGGCCATGTGAGGCATTCATAATTTTCCATGAGGAATCCAAAAATCTTGAGTTTTCCTCAAAAGAAGGTCCCTAGCAAAAGCGCGCGCTAGGTGGCGCGACGCACTAGGCAGAAAAACTTGATTTTTAGGCCAAAAATTCAAAATTTGCAAAATGTTTCCCAAATTTCTTGAAATTTGGGTTGAGTGTCCTTCATTAAGTGTTGTGTTGGACTAAAGAAGCCTCAGCCAAGATCTAGAGTCTATCTTGCTCCTTTCTCTTCCTTGATGATTTCTTCAATTTGACCTTCAAAATCCTAATTCTTGCTTTGCACACCTTGTTTCTCGCCAAGTAGTGGTAGGCCATGTGCCTCAACAAATTTTTCTCTCTATTGGCCATATCTAGCATCTTATCTAAGTGCATATTTACCCTCTCAAGCCAAGATTCACGATCAACATCAATCTCTTGTTCAAGTGGTGTCAACTTGATTTTCCTCCTCTTAGCAGCTTGTCGATTTTCTCTTATGTTCTGGAGCTCCATGATTGCTTGCTGATCCTCTAACTCTTTGTTCATTTTCTCTAGATAGTTGATTATCCACTTGGTTCTTCCTAGGTTGAGAGACAAATCACGAATGTCAACTTGTTGTTCCTGAATGATCTCCTTGAGCTTTGAGCTTTGGTAGCCCAAATCGGTGTCATCATCCTAAATAAGAATGAAATATATCTCTTGTCCTCCTGAAGGCCCCTCATCATGTAATGGTTGCTTACCCTTGCCCTGTACCTGCTTTGTTGTTGAAGGAAACAAGACCCCTTCCACCCCGGGTGGAGACAATACTCATTTTGTTGCTGCAAACAATCTTCTAATGCCCTTTTGGTAAGTAACAAGCACTGGCACACTGGTGGTTTGTGTCTCATGCACCTCTTGCTAATGTTAAGGCTCTCCTGGATCATGAAAAACTGATGTGTGAACTTGTGGACCTGTAAAGACCTCATGTGGAATGAAATCCTCCCATGAAACATTTAGTAGACTAAGCTGATGCAAAACCACAATTTTGATTAGTGCAAAGTGATAGATGCTGTTATAATACTGATGAGGAGGTTTCCTTTAAACCAAGGTGGTAATCTTCTCAATATTCTAGCAAATAAAATAGGGGAGGTTCATCATTCTCACCCTAGTGAAGTGCATCAACAATCTGATGTGATAGGCATACAAGCGAGAAAATCTGCCCTCACAGCTGAAATATTTAATTATGATTTTCATCAAGGGAGCATATGGGTCTTGAAGGTACCAAAAAGGGAAAAATATACTAATCTGCCTCTGAAAACCAGCCTTGATATAAGGCTCATAATGTTCCCTGTCTACCAGTTGCCCCTTATTCCACTACTCACCTACATTTGGAATACTAGTTGCTTGAGATATAGTCTCAGGTGTCAAGGTGAATGTCACACCTGCAAAATTGACTTGGCCATTGTGAAGATGGAGTACAAACAGTCTGGAAAGCTCATGATGGTATTTAACTCTTTCCACCATCTCACAAAATTGGTAACAAGATTGATGTTGAAAGCATGTGACAGTAAGAGGACAAGCCAACAGCTTGGCAAGTGAAGTAGGCTCCTCCCAGTTATGTTTCCCACTCTTGTGAGGTCTCCTTGGTGAATGAATTTATCTGGAAGAGTCACTGACTGTTTCCTCATTTCTATCATAAGAAGAATCTGACTCCATGTTTGCCAATTCTTGAGTTTTCTCAGATGAGTATGAAGAGATTTTAGAGTGACAATAGGACTTTGTTGCTAAAGATATGAATTGATGAGGGACTGTGAAGGGACTGTGTATGAGGGGTTGGGAATGCTGCTAGTACAGTTTTTGGGAAATGAAGGGGTTTAGGGAATGATAGTTAGGGTTTAGGGATAGCAATTATGGTTTGGGATAAGTGAAAGTAGGGATTAGGGTTAGTAGTTTTAGGGATATGGGGAATACGGAATAGGTAAATATGAATAAAAAGGGAGGGAGAGAATGAAGTGAGGGAGTGAAATGGTAGGGGTGGGATTTAGAAGCAAAAATGTAATTTGTAAACCCTAGGTAATGTTTCTTAACAAGCAATGCAAGGAGTTAGGGTTTCAATATTTCCTTATTGAATCACCATAAACACTAAGACAAACTCATTCATTGGCCATGAGGGGGTATCAACTTACTTGTAAGATGAGGATTTTACAATTTGAGAGCCTTTGGAGGAAGATATGAACGATTTCGAGCTTTGGAGACTTGTGCGCCATGCCACCTCACAGGTGCACCGCGCTGCCTCGGTGCGTCGCGCCCCTTATAAAAATACACTGTAAACTATTGCGCAGTGTGCCACACTGGATAGGTGCGTTGAGCCAGGGAGAATGTCAAATTCGCTGTGATTTTGCCTCCTTTGCCTCAAAATGATTTTTTTTTTTATTGCTCACTCTTTCTCCCTTGAGCACAAATGAACTTTTTAACATGAAAAATAGTTTATATACATAAGGTTTGATTTTTCATTTACAAAAACCCACTCTTCTAATGTTTGCTCATTTCACTTTCGTTTAAAACTCTGTTTTGGAATTTTGCTTGGTTTTTTCCTTTTGATGGACTAAATACTTTGGAATTTTGTTTCTTTTGCAGGAACTGAAGTAGGATAGGCTTGGCAAAGTGACCAAGGCTACTGCTGAAATTATTACATATGAAAAAATGAAATTACATAAGACTTTAGTACATGAAACGTATAAAAACTCTGTTTTTCCTCAAAATAGGGTTTTGAGGAAAAATCAATCACTGAGCATGTGATTATTGAAATTATTGTTGCTGAGACTTTATTTGACCTCCTCGTATGCTTGCTGACCATTATTGAGTGTTTTCAAGACCTTATTGACGAAACTCTAGATTTAATGAGACCTAAAACCCTAAAATGACTTTTGTAGATTGAAAGACAAAAGATGACCTCAGATGATCTAGATGTATGAAAATGGGCTAGTAGGTAAAGAACATGAGAGAAACTGTATAATATGCCACTACCATCAAATGATCCATGACCCTAATGGAATGCAGCTAATCAGATGAGACACCTAAAATGCATTCAAAAAGAGAATTTTGATCACTGATGGAGGGATGAAGATACCGACATTAACATTGGCTCCAATGGGGATGGTAGCTCCTTGGAGGTGCCAAGAACTACAGATCTCTAGGAAAGTAGACAGTTCCTTCGTCCATTGGGCTATGGAGTCAATAACTTTGACAAATCAAAACCAATATGTTGACTCAATTTCAGGATTGAAATCCAACTCAAAACTGACTCAATTTCAGGACTGAAATTGACCGAAAGACGTGACTCAAACAATTGAAACCAAAACTGAAATCAAACCTTCAGTTTTATAGCCTTCACTTTGGGCCCCAAACTGAATGAATGATAAGAGTACACACTTGCAATGAAGGAAGTAAAACGGTATGTACCATGATACATATGACAATAGAAAACATTTCAGAAATAGTACCGTTTGAACAGCCGCCCATTGACCAACCCACCTAGACAATCTTCTCCACTCATTTCTTTTAGTAAGAAAGCATTTTGGCCTCGATATGCAGCAATTTTAAATGGGCCTTTCCATAGATTCTCAAACTTGCCATGCTTACCTTTGTCTTCGTTTCACGCATCCCATTTCATTACTATGTCTTCTATTTGAAACTTGTCCGCTTTTGCCTTTCGATCATATATTTTCTTGACTCTCTCTTGCAACTTGAAAGTATTATGAAGAACCTCCTCTCTAGTCTGCTGCAAATGAATCATTTGATTGATTCTTCACTGCAAATGATCATTCTCGCTGCCAGCTTCTTGCTGAAGTTTAACCACCAGGACTGCAAGAGAGGTCAAAAATACTGTGTCAACACCATACACGAGCTTGAAAGGGGACATGCCTATAGATTTATTTTGACTTACTCTGTCTGCCCAAAGTGCATTAACAAGCTTTTTGTTCCAACTCTTCTTGTTTGTTTCTAGCAACTTTTTGATAATATTGACCAATGATTTATTTGAGGATTCTACCAATCCATTACCTTGTGGATAATAAGCAGTTGAGTGCCCCAAGGTAATTTTATATTTATTGAAAAAGTCAATCATTCTTTTAGATTTAAAATCTACTGCATTATCAGTGATTTGCTTGTTTAGACAGCCAAAACAGGACAAATTATTGTTTTTAAGAAATTGAATGATTACCGAATCAGTGGCCTGCCTAGTGGGAATCGCCTCAATCCATTTAGGGAAATAGTCTATTGCTATGAGGATCCACTTATGTTGTGCTGAAGAAGTAGGATGGATCTCGCCAATGAAGTCCAAACTCCACTACTGAAATGGAGCACTTCAATTGGATTGAGAGGTAAAGGTTGTAATTTTCTCTTACCTTGAAAAATATGACATTCGTGGTAGCTTGTAACTATTTTGTACACATCAGCAAGGAGAGTTGGCCAATAATATCCCGCTCTCAAAATTTTATTGGCTGTTGTTTTCCAAAATAGATGACCTCCACAATCTCCCTTGTGAAAGTCTTCCATAACCTATTTGGCCTCTTCTTTAACCAAACAATTAAGCAAGACACCGCGAGGATCTTTCCAATAGAGTGCATTATTCATTATACAAAACTTGGAAGCCTTTAATTTCAGGGTCCTACTTTTGTTCTTAGCCATTCCAGGTGGTGGTGACAGATGTTGGAGCACATAAACAATGTCTGAATACCAAGGAGAAAGAATAAAAATTTCTGATACCTGAATAGGCGAACTTTATTCATCTTCCTCGGACATAGCAACAATGAGATTAATGTCCAAGGCATGCAAATTTGACTCAGCCATTAGCTTGGCCAACCCCCGTCCTTTAATGAGCTTTGTTGGTTTGATCTCCACGTCATATTCTAACAAAGTAGTGATCCATTTGCCTCATCTCCCTTCCGGATTTGTTTACAGTAAGACATCTTTAACAACAACATTAGGCACATAAGCAAGGATGTGAGAATGCAGAGTATAGAGTTGAAAATCTTTCAATGACTTTACCAATGCAAGAGCTTGATTTTCAATAATATTGTACATTAAAGCTACATCCATTATGGTTTTGCTGAAAAAAGCAATTAGTTTCTCAAGCTGGTTTCCTTTCTGCATTAAGAGCACTGCCATTGTATGATCTGAAGCAAATGAAAACAAAATGAAATCTTGAGTATAATCTCAGCTAATCAAAACCGGAGCTGAAGAAAGGACCAACTTTATGAAATTGAACAACTTGATGGCTTCCTCAGTCCACTTCACTACACTATCTTTCTTTAACATATTTGTGATTTCCCTCAAAGGTTCTGCAAGATTTGGTACAAAGCGATGTAAGAAATTCATCTTACCATTGAATGATTGGATCTCCTTTTTACTTTGTAAAAAATCAATCTTCTGAATGGCTTCTACTCAAGCTGGATTGATGTGGATGCCCTCCTTGGATATAATATGACCGAGAAGCTTGCCTTCATGCTTGGCAAACAAGATCTTCTTTGGATTAAGAGATATGCCATACTTTCTACACTGCTGAAATACAATCTTCAAATGATAAAAGTGCTCTTCATCTGAATTAGAAAAAAATGTGAAATCATCAAGATAAACAACTAAAAATACATCTTTTTCGTTAGAAAATTCAATATCCATAGCCTGCTAAAAAGTTGCACCAGCATTCTTTAATCCGAAGGGCATCTTGGCATAATGGAAAGTTCCCCACAGAGTGGTGAACGTTGTTTTATCCCCGTCATCCTCATGGACTAGAATTTGGTTATAACCAGAATACCCATTAAGTAGCGACAAGCGAGATGCTCCAAATACTCTTTGAAGTATATGATCCATTTTAGGCAATGGATAGTTATCTTTCAAAGATACTTTATTTAGATTTCTGAAATCAATACATAATCGAACCTCACATGTTTTCTTCCGCACAGGCACCAAATTAGAAATCCAATCGGAAAATCTTATGGGGATAATTATTCCTTATTTAATGAGGGCAGCAACTTTGGATTTATCATTCTTAGCTTCTATTGAAATAGCTTTTGATTTGGCTTGATCGTAATTATATGCTGAATTATGCTCTTATCATATGCCTTCAAATCTGAATAGTCCCATGCAAATACATCAGTAAATGAGGATAATAAATTGATGTACCGTGATTTTACCTGTGGAGGCAACGCCTTTGATAAATTCACCATTTTAGGATTTTATGTTGATCCAATGTTCACATCCTCAACTCCTTTCTCGGTTGGCAGCAAGCTCTGTTTTCGGGCTACATCATCTTGATCAAACAACTCCTCTTAAGGTATTAGACCTTTAGGAATGACATTGTCCTTCAGCTGCAAAACTTCCATCTGATTTACTTCCATATCTGCTTCACCACCATCATGCTCCCCATCTATAGAAGTGTCTTTGAATTTTCCTTCATTGTGCGGAAATTCTTCAATCTCTTTATCATCTTGAAACACCTGCCAATACCTTTGCTTATTAGGGATAGCCGAGCAATGTTCCACATGAATTTCAAACTTATTGTTTGAATTCGTCGGAATTTTCAAATTACTTGCTGCTGTTGCAAGTGAATCTGCAATAACATTCTAAACATGAGGGACACATGTCAAAGTGTAATCTGGAAACAATCTCAGGATATCTAATATCGCATTATGGTATGCCTACATTCGAGGATTCTTAGCTTGGAATTCCCATTTTCACTTTCTTGATAACTAACATGGAGTCACCATATACTGAAATTCTTTTAGCATGTAACTTTTTAAGGATTTTCAAACTAGCAATTAAAGCCTCATATTCAGCCTCATTACTTAAAAAATCAAAAGCCAATTTATACAAACAATCCCTTACATTACTTGGCACTTTGTTTGGTGAGAAAACAGGGCTGCGTATCCAAATGCCAATTCCAGCACCTTCCTTTCCTACTACACCATCAAAATCCATGCTCCACAACCCAACTTTGTCCTCTTCCAAATGCTGAAATTCTGTTTGTTCTTTTACTTTTCATTGATGTCCATCAATATTTTGCTGCTGTCGGAAGGTTGATTACTCAGTAGTACTATCAAGTCTTTGTCTTTCTTTCTTTAGTACATTTCTGAAATTTTCATTGATCTCTAGAATGTATTCTACTTCAACTAATTGGCTATTTACATCATTAAAACTATTAGAATATAAAACAAATGATTCTAAATTAGTATGCACATAGTTGATTGGATGATTTACTGGGTTCTCCTTGCTAGTGATCATGTACTTCATCTTTTTCTCCCGGTATAATTTCCTCATCTGACTGAACATGGGAATAGTAGCATAAGAGAAATCAAGTTGCAATGTCGCTTTAAGTTTTTCTCCCCAAGATCTGGAAAGAAGCATGCCAAATCTACGAGGAATATCAAGCACAACCACATCCATCAAAACATTTTTCGCTGGAATTTGATCCAAACTGACAACCAAATCTTTAGTAAGACCAATGCATCTTACTCTCCTATAATCAAAGGAATACAGGTCATGATACTTTGTAGTGATGTCCAAACCCAATTTCTCCATGATTGCCTTAGGCATGAGATTATGAGAGTCTCCTAAATCAAACATAGCATTGTACAATACATAGTTATGAACCCTAAGGCTGATGTAAAAAGGAGCTACATCACTATCCTGAGACTGACCTTCTAATGCTGGACCAAAGATCAATTTAGGTTAGTCATCCTCCACATTTACCATATCAGATAATGGATCTAAATTCAAAATCTTTGACACATGACCTTTATAGTTGCTATTCTTCATCAACTCAGTCAAAGGTATTGATACTTTTAACTTAGCAATTTCATTTTCTAAGCTAAAAACTAAAGTTTTCTCTACCTCTTTGACTAAAGCATCCTTCTTTTCAGTTTTCTCCTTTGATACACTTGGCTAATTTGATCTTTCATTTTCTGATTGTGTTTTGTTGGTGGTAGGATCAACTGTCTCCTTTCCCTTTTTCTGCATAATGGGAGAATCATTCTTTGGCAGTGTCACCTCCTTCCTCCTCTGAATTGGATTTATGGGTAAATCTCTACTCCTGAGTGAATACTATCGTTGTTGGACTGTCAAAGAATTCATGTATCCCCTCTGATATTCATCAGACTCTTCTTAAAGAATTGTGTCATTTGCCAAAATGAAATCTTCATCCCTTTGTATAGTTGGGCTTTCTGAATACTCTTCACCTTTGGTGATAAAAATTGGCATATCATCAAGTGTAAATAAATGATTCTCCCCACCAATTATGTTCTCATCATCATCTTATTCTGGACCATGTAAAAAATTCTACTGTAGGGGTGTCTTTACTTGCTGATGTTCCGCTTGGTCTTGTGCTCTTTGCTCTTGTTGCTTGATTCTGAATTGTGGTTGCTGCTGACCACGAAAGTTTGGATTTTTGACTTGTGCTTTAGGCTTATCAATGGTTAATCTATCAAACATCTTCTCAATCTTACAGAGAACTTGATCTGAAGTGGAAGCTTCTTCTTTTATAGTCACCTTTATCTCGGCCTTTGTCCTAGCTCTCTTGGCAAGCAGATTTGCCTCAACGTTGATTGCAATTTTCTTCATGTCTTCCAATGTGTGCGGTTCTCTTTCTCTCAATTGATAGACAACATTAGGATCAAAGCCATCAGGAAATTTATTCAATGCCAGCCCCATAGGTGGCTTTATATCAACAGGAATTGCCCTATAAATAGAATTAAATCTAATACAATAATCTTGGACACTCTCACCAACATTCGTCTTGATGTTCTCATATTCGGAAAGATCTGAAGAGGGTTTTTCTTTACTTCCCAGTGATCCATGAATTGTCTCTGAAGATTAGCAAATGTAGTGATACTTGCAGCCGACAAATCGTTGAACCACTTCCGCACTTCACGTCCAAAAATTTGCACAAATAGTCTCATAGTCACATTTTCGCATCAATCTCATGAAGGTCAAAGAAATATGTCATCCTATCCACATGCTGTTGAGCTGTGACACTTTGAGGAGTGCCATCAAACAATGGGATTTTGCTTTGGTAGTCAGCGAGCATGGCATCCAAGTTTTGAGGCAACACAAGGGGTGCATATTGGGCAGCCATTGCTCTAGGTGGATTTACAACTAGCCTCAGGGATGTAGGAGGAGTTGGAGCAGCTGATGTGGTCGGTGTATGAGGTGTTGAAGGGGGTGAAGAAATTTTTGTTGTTTGAGGTGTAGAAGGAGTGGATGGAGGTGACAACACTGCAAATTTCTGATTAGGGATGGAAGGTTACATGGGAATGGTGGGAATAAAAGGAGTTTCAAAAGGAATTTCTGAACTAGATGCAATAGCAGATGACCCAAGAGTTGCAGATGCAAACTCTAGGAATTCAGGAATGTTTGTTGCCACAATGGAAGTTTTAAGATTCAAGATATAATCGTCAATTGATCTATTGGCCCTTTCAGTTTCAAGCTCTTTGACAAACTCCGAATTTAGGACCGTAGAACCAACAACACTTTCAGACTTAGTTTCAAACAATGATAGATCAAAATGTTCGTCAAACTCAAGATCTTCAAGATATTCAAAAACTACTCGGCATGAATGAGATCTAAACACAGGAATCACAGAACTTTCTTGGCGAATAATTCTCAGAATAATATTTGGGTTTTCATACACAGGAGGTGGATTAGGATCAGGATTTGCTATGGCGTATCTTCTGGAAGCCAGTGTGTTGAATTATTCCCAAAAATCAAATGGAAGTTAACTTGTTCAACCTATCAAATTCTAAACTCATCATCCAAAGTCTAGAATTGCTTAATGATACTGGGGTAATCGTTTAGATTAGATGTTCAGTTTATAAACTAGACTAGAGATTGACTAAAGCAACATTCATCTACTTATGCACTCGCAAAGCAATGTGCACTTCAAAGGCTACCTGGCATAACTTTAGGCTCCGTCTATAGTTTATAAAACAAAGAACACTAAAAAACAAATAAAATGTTTCCCCAGTATGGTCGCCACTATGTTAGGGCCTAAATCTACCTAAGGCTGAGAAACGCAGAATCTAGGGTAACATCAAACCATGCTTAACCTGGTAGCTAGCCCTACTAGGTCAAGAGAGGGCTCTCTCCTTGTCAATCACAGAAAAAAAAATGGCCAATAAAGCTTGAGAAAACTGATGTGAAGACTGATTTTAGGCTAGGTATGTGAGCTGAGGAGTTTGAATAAATTTAATTTTGTTTTTGCAGGTTCAAATGTGAAAGGAAGATTTGGGTCTGGGGAATGGACTCAGTTTTGCAGAGATCTCTATGGGACAAGGTAGGCAAATGACTTATTACTTCAAATTTGAGTGACATGGAGAGCTTTTAGACTAGTGAGGAGTCGAAGAGGGCATGAAAGTCTCATGGATCCTCTTCAAACAACTGAAAACATAAATAACTAAACAAAACCCTAGGTAGTGCACTACAATTCAATGAATTCTACCTTTATCCTTGTTTTATTTAGTTGAGATGAACATAGAGAGATAATGGCATACATAAAAAACATGTAAACTTGCAATTACATAAGGAAACACAATACCAAATAAAGTTGCCACAAGAGTCCCATAAAGTGCTGCAAACCCTAGTCTATTCCTTTGCCAAACTACTAAAATGAGTGTACAATAATGCTCAAAGCATTCACTAGAGTCCAACCTTTGCAAATGACTGAAAAACTACTAGATATAGGCAAAAAACAACTCATCCTAGCCTTTAGGGGTTGAGTTCATAAGTTTAGGAGCTGTTTCCACAAGATCTAAACTAAGAACTAAAAAGTAGGCAGTGGAACAACTTCCATCTAAAAACTAGGAAACTGATTCATTCAGTTGCAAACTAGCTTTTCATGGATGAATCTACCTCTATGAATGAAAATTTAACATATTTACATCAAAATCCATCAATTCACATCAAATTACATCATGATTTTGACTATTAGAAAGAGAAAAGTTAAACTAAGAAGAAACTAGGCAAAAAAACAGAGTTTTTTGATCAAAATGACAAAATTTCATCCTGTGCACTGTGCTTGTGTCCCTATGTGTTGTGCTACTTTGGAGCTAATTTTGGAGGCCTTTCCGTGCACCCAATTTGCTCCAAGTGAGCTTGTTGGAAAGGTCTACTTATCTACTATCCTGAACAAGTGGAATTTCTAAATTTTGTCTCCATGTGCCCCTCCAAAACTGAGTTCTCCCAACACTGCCTCCTGTGTGGCCAAAAAGGGGTAGAAAGGTCATTTTTGGGGTGTTTTTGACCCTTTTGGAAGCTCAAAACTTGTCAAAATTTCTTGTCCATGTGAGGGAATTCATATTTTCCATGAGGAATCCAAAAATGCTAATTTTTCCTCAAAATGAGGTCCCTAACAAAAGTGCGCGCCAGGTGGCGTGGCACAGCAGGTAGAAAAACTTGTTTTTTAGGCCAAAAATTCAAAATTTGCAAAAAGTTTCCCAAATTTCTTGAAATTTGGGTTGAGTGTCATTCATCAAGTGCTATGTTGGGCTAAGGAAGCCTCAGCCAAGATCTAGAGTCTATCTTGCTCTTTTCGCTCCCTTGATGCTTTCTTCAATTTGGCCTTCAAAATCCTGATTCTTGCTTTGCACACCTTGTTTCTCGCCATGTAGTGGTAGGCTATGTGGTTCAACGTCTTTTTCTCCCTATTGGCCTTCTCTAGCATCTTTTCCAAGTGCATATTTTCCCTCTCAAGTCAACATTCACGATCAACATCAATTTCTTGTTCAAGTGGTGTCAACTTGATTTTCCTCCTCTTAGCAGCTTGCCAGTTTTCTCTTATGTTCTAGAGCTCCATGATTGCTTGTTGATCCTCTAACTGTTTGTTCCTTTGCTCCAAATATTTGATTATCCACTTGGCTCTTTCCAGGTTGAGAGACAAATCATGAATGCCAGCTTGCTATTCTTGAATGATCTCCTTGAGCTTTGACCTTTGGCAGCCCAAATCGGTGTCATCATCCTGAATAAGAATGAAATTTGTCTCTTGTCCTCCTGAAGGCCCCTCATCATGTAATATCTGCTTACCCTTGTCCTGTACCTGCTTTTCTGTTGAAGGAAACGAGACCCCTTCCATGTCAGGTGGAGATAGTACTCGTTTTTCTACTGCAAACAATCTTCTAGTGCCCTTTTGGTAAGTAACAAACACTGACACACTGGTGGTTTGTGTCTCATGCACCTCTTGCTGATGTGGAGGCTCTTCTGCATCATGAAAAACTGATGTGGGAACTTGTGGACCTGTAAAGACCTCACGTATAATGAAATCCTCCCATGAAACATTCAGTAGACTAAGCTATTGCAAAACCACAATTTTGATTAGTGCAAAGTGATAGATGTTGTTATACTGCTAATGAGGAGGCTTCATTTCAATAAAGGTGGTCATCTTCTCAATATTTCGGCAAATAAAATACGGGACATTCATCATTCTCACCCTAGTGAAGTGCATCAACAATCTGATGTGGTAGGCCTACAGGCAAGAAAATCTACCCTCACAACTGAAATATTTAATTATGATTTTCATCAACGGAGAATATGTGTCTTTAAGGTACCTGAAAGGGAAAACTCTACTAATCTGCCTTTGAAAACCAGCCTTAATATAAGGCTCATAATGTTCCCTGTCTACCAGTTGCCCCTTATTCCATTGCTCACCTACATTTGGAATACCGGTTGCTTGAGATATAGTCTCAGGTGTGAAGGTGAATGTCACACCTGCCAAATTGACTTGGCCATTGTGAAGATGGAGTACAAATAGTCTGGCAAGCTAATGATGGTATTTAACTCTTTCCACCAACTCACAAAATTGGTAACAAGATTGATGTTGAAAGCATGTGACAGTAAGAGGACAAGCCAACATCTTGGCAAGTGAAGTAGGTTCCTCCCGGTTATGTTTCCCATTCTTGTGAGTTCTCCTTGGTGCATGAATTTCTTTGGAAGAGTCATTGGCTATTTCCTCATTTTTGTCGTAAGAAGAATCTCACTCCATGTTTACCAATGCTTGAGTTTTCTTAGATAAGTATGAAGAGATTTTAGAGTGACAATAGGAATTTGCTGCTAAAGATATGAATTGATGAGGGACTGTGAGGGGACTGTGTATGAGGGGTTGGGAATGCTGTTGGTAGGGTTTTTGGGGAATGAAGGGGTTTAGGGAATGATAGTTAGGGTTTAGGGATAACAATTAGGGTTTGGGATAAGTGAAAGTAGGGATTAGGGTTAGTAGTTTTAGCAATATGGGGAATAGGGAATAGGTAAACATGAATAAAAAGGGAGGGAGAGAATGAAGTGAGGGAGTGAAAATGTCAAGGGTGGGATTTAATAGCAAAAATGCAATTTGTAAAACCTAGGTAGTGTTTTTTAACAAGCAATGCAAGGAGCTAGGGTTTCAATATTTCCCTATTGAATTACCATAGACACTAAGGCAAACTCATTCATTGGCCATGAGGGGGTATAAACTTACTTGTAAGATGAGGAGTTTACAATTTGAGAGCCTTTGGAGGAACATATGAATGGTTTCGGGCTTTGGAGACCTGTGCACCGTGCCACCTCACGGGTGCGCCGCTCCCCCTCATGGGTGCACCACGCCCCTTACAAAAATACACTGTAAACTACTATCTGGTGCACCGTGATGGATTTGTGCGCATCGCTAGGGAGAATGTCAAATTTGCTATGATTTTGCCTCCTTTGCCTCAAAACGATGTTTTTTTGATTGCTCACTCTTACTCTCTTGAGCACAAATGAACTTTTTAGCATGAAAAATAGTTTATAAACGTATGGTTTTGATTTTTCATTTACAAAATCCACTCTTCTAATGTTTGTTCATTTCACTTTCTTTTAAAACTCTGTTTTGGCATTTTGCTTGGTTTTTGCCTTTTGATGGACTAAATACTTTGGCATTTTTTTTCTTTTGGAGGAACTAAAATAGCAGAGGCTTGGAAAAGTGACCAGGGTTGCCTCTGAAATTATTACATATGAAAAAATGAAATTACATAAGACTTTAGTACATGAAACATATAAAAACTATGTTTTTCCTCAAAATAGGGTTTTGAGGAAAAATAAATCACTGAGCATGTGATTATTGAAATTATTGTTGCTGAGACTTTATTTGACCTCCTCGTGGGCATGCTAACCATTATTGATCATTTTCAAGACCTTATTGATGAAACCCTAGATCTAATGAGACCTAAAACCCTAAAAATTACTTTTGCAGATTTAAAGACAAAAGATGACCACAGATGATCTAGATGTATGAAAATGGGCCAACAGGTAAAGAACATGAGGGAAACTATATAATATGGCACTACCATCAGATGATCCATGACCCTAATGGAATGCAGCTGATTGGATAAGACACCTAAAATGCATGCAAAAAGAGAATTTTGATGACTGATGGAGGGATGAAGATACCGACACTAGCATCGACATGACTAGTATAAAGTTCCACAAAAGTTTCATTTTGCTAATAACGTGTGGTTACATTCACAAAAAAGTTCCTCAAAAGCCCCCATAGGACTATTGGACCATTCAAATATAGGATTTACACAATCACAAAGGCTATGGGTGAAAATTATTTTGAATTGAGTACTCCCCTATTCCTTGGCTCACACCCAGTCTTTAATGTTGAGTTTCTTCAACCATATTTTCTACCTCTATCAGATACCTCATAGGAAGTCAATAAATAAGAACCTAAAAAATCAATCATGAATACATTTAGTAAGCTATAGTGGACCATATCATGGACACAAAGAGAAAGGATAACCACAAGAAACACATACAACTCTAATAAGTTGTCAAAGCAAGGAAACCTCTTCACAAAGTGACTCATTAGGATCAAAATTCAACATAAGTTTGCCCATCTGATGAGGGAACTTGAAAGAATGGAGAACATTTCTTGCTAAGTGGAGAGGAATAATCTTGGTGGATATTGCAAGCTATCCATTTCTTCTACTGTCTCAATGGTTCTATATCTTCATGGTATTTTTTCTATGATTTTTGGGAACCAAACTTATGAGGTCATTTGAGACCCTAAATGATGCTTTTATCCAATTCAAGAGGCACAGGCTTGCCGTGGAATTTCCCAGTACCAATTAAAAATTTTGGTCTCTATATAGTTATTTCCAACAAGATATCATGTACCAAAATGAATATTGTATGCAAATCTTGCACCTATGGGAAGTTGATGTATCAAATAACCACCTTGAGAGCCACAAATATTTTGGTGTTCATCTTCTTGCATTAAGTTTTAGGACCTCTAGGTTTATTTCTTTATGTTAAAATACTATTATTTCAGCCTCATGTAACAAGTTTTGTGAATACATATAGTTGCCATCTCCCTATGTTCAGAGATAGAAATCACCATTCTACTAAGTTTTTGTTGTTCAATATTCTATTATTTCATTTATTAATAGAAGTTGGGTTTTCACCATGCTTTTATAATATGTACTAAATTTCTCTTTGTCTCTTCCATTTAATTCCCTACATTTCATTTTATTCCTTGTATAATCTAGATAAACCATTTTATCGTCTCTTGGAATTGTGGATGAGCTAACCATGAAGATTTAAATATAAATGGTTTATTTTTTGGGATAGGTCAAATGCCCATTTCTAAATTAATGGGCTAGTGATTTAAGTCATTTCTTGGGATAATGGAGGCTTCTAGGAAGATATTCTAAGGAAGGACACTTTCCGAGATCAATAATTTGTCAAACTAGATGAAATTTGTTGGGAATTTTCCCTTTCATTTTTCCAGGTGAAAGTATCATTAATAACATTGAGGTATACTAGCTAATTGGAGAGCATAATATCTTAAAATAAGGTAGCTTATGCTTCTAATTTTCTAATGGCCTCCTTATTCTCTAAGAGGGATTTAATGACATTAAAGTCTCCACAAGAATTAAAAAAGCATATACTATGAGGAGCTTGACTTGATGGATGGTTATCAAAAGGTGTAGTTTATCTTTAGACGATGTGGGCCCGCATATATTTGAGAGGAACTAGGTTAAGCTAATCCTATGAGTTGAAATGTAAAAGTTAGGACTATGTAGGTGACAAACATGTCTAAAACAATAACTTCTTGTGAACTCCATAAGATGGAAATATGCCACTACTTTTCCTTATACATTAGTCGCTGTGGATTGGCAACCTTTTCCCATCTTGAGGATATTGCTTCTATAGATTAATTGAAGCATTTGATTTCATGAATCATCAAAAAATCTAGCTATTTCAAGAGCTAGTTAGTTTTTAGGAGCCTTTGGTTGTTCTTATAGTTAAGTCCCCTTATATTCTAGGAGATGAATTTCAATGGGGAGTTGGGTTGGTGGAGGGGAAGACCTCCAACATAAACTTAATAAAACCAGAGCTAACTAGTGCTTCTCCTATATGTTATACAATTTGTTGATTGCTCTTCCTTCCTTTCATTTTTTACCTCTTTTTGTGGTTTGAGGGAGTATATAGAGGGATTCGTTTGAAATTCAATGCGAGTATGAGATTTTTTCACACTTAGTGATTCCTTCTAGGCTTGGAATCGATCCTTTTCGTAGGGTTTGCTAAGGATTCTTACTTGGTGTTTGGAGATGGAATTAGGACCCTTTCCCTTCTAGGATTTCACTATACTTGGGTTATCTAAGGATTCAAAATCAATATCATTCATTTCTCCTTTTCCTTGATTTGTTTCTTGATCAACCATAATAATTTATTGGAGGGCTATTTCTTGAGCATATTTGAGGTTAGAGTGGATCACTTTTGAGTCTGAAGGGAGATATTGAGAGGAAATTAGGTCCTACATATCGAAACCAGTAGGAGGTGGGGGGTTAGCTGAGGGGGAGAATTAGGGAGTTAAGCATGCAAATAAGAGAGTGGTCTAAGAGAGTGGATCAAAGCTAGTGCTATGTTTGGGGACTTTTCTAATATGTGGAAGAGGAGTGGATCGCGAGAGGAATGTTATTAGTTAAAATGCACTAAATTGTAACATTTTTAAAAAGTATAGAAATTATACATCTTCCTCACACTAGAAAGTGGAAATACAAGATTTTTTTTTACTTTTAATTACTTTATCTCTCTCTAAAATTGATATAAAATTATGTTACTTAATATAGACAAGAAAACATTTTATTAGTGAAAGCTAATTATAGTAAAATATTTTTAGCACATCACCTAGTTGTAATATCAACAAAAACCCAAGTGACCACAATAAAAATGAACTTATTTATGTTTTATAAAGCTTTTAATTAAAATAAAACAAATACATTATTCATTTTTATTTTTTTATTTCTAATAATTTTTTTTTAAATATTTTATTTTGATTTAAAAAGATACTTATCATCTTGAAATTGGAAAAACACAAAGTTACATATCTCTTATATGAAATATTAATTTTTTTTTTTTTTCCTTGTATTTTCCAAATGATTCCTTTAACATTTTAAATATAAAAACTCTTGTATTCGCAAAAAACACCGATGAAAAATTAAATAACTGAATAAATAAACTTAAATTCCATCTCAATGTATTAGAATTACTTTAAATATAATATCTTTTATATTTTCAATAATAATAATGAGTTGGTACAAACAAGATACCAAACAAATATATGAAACACCCTTCTTTATAAACTATATGTATTTGTAAATATTCTACATCTCTATGTTTGAACATATAATATATTATAAAAACACATATAACAAATATTTAATATCATTTTATTATTTATAAATGTTTAATATCCCTTTCCTATCTTACATTCAAAATTAACAATGAATTTTCACCATTTCGATATCATTTTCAATATTTTAAGTGTAACACCAAAGTCCATCCGCGTGTCTCTTTATCGATGTAGTTCGCGTCAAATTCGGACATGGAATCTTAATTATCATTGTCTCTATATGTTTATATCAAAAGCATCAATTTACGAAGAATATATCACGTTGCTCGTACTTCAACCAAATTCATTAGCTTACACACTCGATGACTTCATCGCATCAACCCCTTAGTAGAATACATTGAAGTTTATATGCTTTTATAAATGATGGTCGTTTTCAATATAGGTTTTAATTTGTAATTGATAATATTTTTATTAATAATATAATAATATTTAAATGTTAATATCAATATATATTAATTGGGAAAGGTAAAAATGGGAGGGGTTGTCTATTATCTCGATAAAAAATAGAGACCCAGTATGTTTTGGGATTGAGGAGTGTTACAAATAACTAAGTGGGATATTTGGCTTTTTAGCAGAGGTTAGAGTTGGTCATTTCAAAGAAAATTTGGCACGTGATGGTATTTGGGGACTGTGATCGTCATCAAACAAGTGGTTCAACTTGAAGAGAATTCCATCAGTGTCCAACGTCTAATTTTATAGAGGATGAACATGCAAATTGGGAAATTTGTTTCAGCAGAGTTTCATCATGTCAAGGGACATCTAAACTCCATGGTAGATGTGTTATTGAAAAAAGGAGTTTCCTCAGAACAAGGCATATTGGCCCAGGATCACAATAATGCTATCTTGAAATTGTTACCATGAAAGTATAAATTAAATTTCAAGCAAATGTTGCATCAGACTGAATAACTATAGTTAGTGGACATGTTATCGCTCAGGTTGTCCCTTGGCTCCTTAAGGGATACCGCCGAGGTAACCACAGACCAAGCTTTGGATTGCGGGTCCTAGCCTACCTGCAATCAGAGAGGGCTCTCTGTAATTTAGCTTTGTTTAGGGTGATCTGAGGCTAGTTATTGAGTACAAGGGTTTTTGTTTTTTTGTGAGAAAGGGAATGGCCTCAAGCAGAAAGGTAATGCATCGTGCGATGGATTTCAAACCATTGGGCATGGAGTCAGAGGAGTGGGACTGCTGGTGTGTTTTTCTTGGTCACGAGGCGGATATGGAGCAGATAGCTGCTCATGAAACAATTATTCGGGTTTAAAAAAAAAAAAGGATGAAGTGGAGGTCAGAGATGTAAGGCAACTAAGATATCTTTGATCCGACTGACCGAGGTAAGTTGGATGGAGTCTATCTAGGAACAATTAATATTTTCCTAAATAACAATCATACATGGGTGACAAAGAACTAATATGCTCCATGAGGTATTCATATTAAAGCTCTTAGTCAGAACAAAAAGATATAGAACGTTTGCAAAAAACTTAGTGTAAATTGTTATAAGGCCATTTGCAGATTAGTCCTCCTTTCTGCAATCGAAAAATGGATTCTATCTAGGAACAATTAAGATTTCCTAAATCATAATCATTCATGGGTGACAAAGAACTAATATGCTCCATGAGGTATTCATATTAAAGCTCTTAGTCAAATTGCAAAAACTTAGTGTAAATTGTTGTAAGGCTAATTGTTGATTAATCCTCCTTTCTGCAATAAAAAATAGTGATACTGAAACCAATATATGTGAACTGATATTATATAGACAAGAGATGTTTTATTAGTCCATATGACAGCGTGAGAATTTGTTGATCATCCTTCAGCATTTAAAAAAGAAAAGAAAAGGAAAGCATAGTGGACAATCCATTATCTAATCCTTTGAATAATCTTTGATCTCTCAGCCAACAAACTTTCAATGATACAGCGCAAACCAGCTAGATTGGAAGTTTTAAGGAGATGAGAAGCACACAAAAAAAATCGTTATTTTAGCATATCAGCATGAAGGTGAAAAAAACTCTGTCTAGGAGCTGATAAAAATTTCTTGCATAAATGTCAGAACATGGGCGGATTCAACAAGATAAGAGGCAAAGGGAATCAACATTCATTACCAGTTCAGAAGAAAACATAAAAAAATAGCAGTCCTTGAGCATAGAGTGTGGCTTAGCAAATTCTAGACTAATCTTTCTATCTGCTATTTAGATGGCGATATGAGCATATCATGAGCATGAAACATAAAGAAAAACAGAGATGAGAGGCACTTATTGAGTTATGTGCCAGCTTTAGAATTCCATAAGGCCCCCTTCAAACACCAAGACACAGCACACAGTCCATTTCCAGGAAAACTCCCGCAGTCTTTGATTAATGAATCGCACTAGATGTACACAACCAATCTCTATCAGATTTTATCGACCAATTCTTACTTGTTTCTCTCCCCTTAAGATTGACTATGGGGTGGTTTATATAGTGAAAGATTTACAGCCTTCCCTTGAACAGGTGTCATAGGGAAAATATCAAACAAATATCCCTAGATCATATTTGGAAAAAAATATCTATGAATTTAAATGTCTTTAACTCATCGCTGGGCTGGGAATTAATACATATTTATCTAAACAAAGCTATGCTGAGGCAGCTGGCAACTTAATTTATATAACCGAGGGCTGTGCTTTGAATACTCTTGTCCGTATCCTTTAGGCGGTTCTGCTGCTTTTATGTGGCCTCTTTGTCAGTTTGCTGAAGTTGCTTCGCTGTCGTATCAGGCATTCACTTTCCTCTCAAAACATTTCAACTGTTCAATCGCCCCTGTCTTATCTCCTGTGACCATTAATACAACCTCCAAGTGTATTAGTTTGGTTTATCTGGCTGTGACATAGCAAGCACCTTCAGATATCTTTAAAAAACAGAACAGGCGTCCAGGTTGCCCGCTTACACCAACAGTTTAATTTATTTTTGGAGGATTTATATTCAGATCCTTAGTAGAAGCCATCCGTATTTGTGAAGGTGCACCAGAGCCACTCTTATCATACTGGTATCTTATGAATCCATCCACAGGTTCAATAAGTGGCTGCCAAGAACCGTTATATGATCTTGCCACCAATGACAAATTTAGAGTAGAATATAAATTTTCAAATCTTCCATGTAAACTGAGCGTTATCTTAGTCAAAGAAACTTTCAACAATGGAGCCATCAAGCCTCCAAATCATCAAACAGAGTCACAGGTGGCGAGTTATTGTTTTTTAGAAGAAAAATGCGCATTTTTCCACTGAGTCTTGCCACTGTATGTGCGCAATTTTCCAGCTGAGTCTTGCCACTGTATATGCGCAATTTTCCAGCTGAGTCTTTCTACTGTATGTGCGCAATTTTCTAGCTGAGTCTTTCTACTGACCAAGCGCACTGTTCATGCTGAGTATTGCCATCTAAAGACAATTGTTGTGACTGTAAACCTATTCTTTTACCATCTTTCATATTCATTTTCATAGATGATGGACAAACATCATGTTTATCAATACCTGTCTCAAATTCTGATTTCGGAAGCGATCTTTACAGGTGCAGAGGCGTTGTGAATGATGATTCCATTCCATTAATAGACGTTCTAGACTCTGAAGGGCGTGCAACAACAGCTCGATAGTGTTGAATGGCTTCATCAAGCATGTTTGTGTTATGATCTTCATATCCACTTTTTTCATCTTTGAAAGCCATAGGTTTTTGAACAATTTTTGGCATTGATCTTGGAGCATCCAAGTCAATAAATTTATCAGGCATTTGTGATCCAATTAAAAGTGTAGTAAAAATTCATCAAAAACAGGTGATAGAGCAGAGTTTCCATTGCTCGATGATCTTCTAAGAAAAGATGACCTCCCGTCATTGGCTAATTTACCACCAATGGAGTCACTCTGCCCAGAGAATGAATGACCAATGGCTATGTTTCCTGAATCAAACATATTTTTCTTGCTTCCAGAGTCAAAACCACCTCTAACACTTGAATTGCCCTCCTTTTCCAAGACACTTCCATAATCAGAAATCAAACTACCAGAATATTCTCAATTGTCCATGGTATTTGACATGGGTTTTTCCTTTAACACCAGGATATAAACCAATCAAGGATAAACATGAAGAACACCATATCGCAACCCATTCTATAGTATCTGAAACATCAAGAGGTCCCATCATAAATCCATTTCCCTGATAAAATCTTCCTGTAGTTGTCCCATCTTTCTGAGGTTCTGAAGTGACTCGAAGGTGCTGAAGAGATACATTCTTTGAATTGTTATTGCCACAACAATGTAGAGCATTCTCGATACCATATGAACTAAAGATGTCATGAGAACTTGGCAGCAAGTCAGAAGCAACAACAAAATAATCCTTGCTGTCATTCTGTATGGGATTTCCCAGTGTTGGAATTCTATGAAATTGCTTCTCTAATGGTTGAAAAGTTGCCTCAGCAACACTTTCTAACAAACTTGTCTCAATAGGACAGGGACCAGAAGAATCAGAAGCTGGAATATCCATTTCATTATTCTTCACGAATGGCATTAGCAATTTCTGTCTTAGTTAGCCCAAGCAAAGAGCCTGAAACATGGACATGGTTATTCTTATAATCTTCTTTCTTCTCTAATTTAACTATGCCATTACCCCCAACATCATGCAAATTGCCAACATTTCTTATAGCATTGTGACTTGAAAGATATTCCCACTCCTATTTCCACCCTCTTTGATGCCTTAGAGGTTCTCTGATCTTTAGCTGAAGCAGCTGGCCTGCAAGAAACCAGAAATGGTGGTTGTTTGACCAACACTTTCTGTTGCAATTCTACCATGTCTCTGTCTCGTTCATCTAATTTTGAATCTGCAAGTTCCAATTTAGTGTATGCCTGCTGAAGAGCCAAATTGTTATTTTCATTCTCCTCCATAAGCCTTGAAATTTTGTCTTCATGCACTTTGATGGAATTGACTATGGGACTTTCTTCTGCTGAGAGCACTTCATTTGTCTTTTGAGCTCCTCCATCTTTCTATCCCTGACTTTTATAACATCGAGAAGAGCTGCTTTGATTTAGCATCATCTCTTTCACAACCATTAAAAACATAACTAAAGGTTGATAGTCCTTTGTAGTAGTAGCAGAAAATGCTGAGATAGTTATGGTTATATTTCAACCAATGGAGGGGATAAGTATTTAGGGGGATCTCGTATAATGTTTTTAGTATGGGGAGGGAAGAATAACTGGGATTTAGATAATAAGTTAGAAGTTAATATGTAATCTAATCAGAGAGCGCTAAGGATAGGAATCTTAGGATTTTGAAGGGGAAACAGGACTTTTTAAGCGGATTAGGGGAAGTTAGCAAGTGTTTTGAGGGAAAAAGGGAAATTCAGGCATGCCTCGCTTGAGCTCCTCCAAATTCAAACTGCCTTATGCTTGAGATGCGAATGGATATGATGCTTGAGAACACAAAATGAAACGGATCCCAAGCCATGATTCTGCCACCACAACACTACCTACCCGGCCTACTCTCCTAACATTTTTTTCTTCTCTTAGTTTGGGTGCCCTTGAACTAGCATACCCAGCCTTTCAACCTTTCTTTCAGCTATCCTCCTATCTAGATCGACCCTTGTCTCTTCCAGGGCTCAGATTAAGGTGATGAGCGCCCTGGTTTCTATACCTATTTACCAATCTGCCAAGTTTTAAGTTTGTTTGGCCAGATATTCATCTCTATATTCTAAAGCAAGCAATTGAAACCCAGGGAAGCCAAGTTTAAACTGTTTGGCCTTCCCTTGACTGAACAGCTCTTCAAAATTTGACTGACTTATCTAAATGAAACTCTCTGGAAATATGGAACCTTTGCAGTAATAAAAAGATGACATATTTGGCATGCAAACCATCAATCATGAAATATGAACCCCTATTGCAATAGGAGGCTAACAATGGCTCCACTTGGGGATGGCCTTTTCTTGTGAAAATCCAAGAATAGCAGGTCAGACTGCCTTGATCATCTATTGTCGTTGTAGACTGCAACATTCCTTGGTTGGCCGCTAAAATGACTTGATTCCTTGAGGCTCAGACATGGCGCTCTCATGAACTGAATCGTTGTGCACATATAGCGCTGCCTACTTTCTTTTGCGTGCTTATTTCTACATGTTTCTCTGCTTGAGTGCTTCCTGAGTATGGCTTCAAAACATGTCATAAAAGCTAGAGTTTTGTTCCGAAAGTTTTTAGAGAAATCAAACTCTAATGACCTCAAACCTATAAGATCCATTGAAATTGGCTTTGAGGCTCTCGAAGTTCCTTCAAGCTGAATGCAGATCATATGATGCCGCGAACCAGAGCTTTTCCTAAAATTTATGAATGGGAAGAAACACCATCATCATTCATCTCCCTCTGTTGAGATCTCTTACTGTTAATACAACTTTCTGTTTTATCCAAGGCCATAAAAGTTGTAGAATCAAAAGTGTCTACACAATTCTTTACCATTATATCTATTGCTCGACAAGCAGGTGGTTTCATGAGCGCTACATCAGCATGGCGAGTTCCTCCATAAAAAGACACAATAGAAACAAGCTGTGTTGCAGTTTTCTTTGCAGAGCACTTCACTGTAGCAGTCAAGAAGCCTTCCATTGTTGCCGAACCATCAATACGGACTAATTTTCCACTACTTAACACAAAACAAAGCAAACTGTTAGCGTTCCCTTCTTTCTCCAGCCAGTTCAAAATTGGACCATGTGTAGGAGCAAAAATATGATCCCAATGTGACCACTCCTCCAGATCTGATAGCATAGGTGCTTTTAGTAGGGACTTTAAAGCATCATCACTAGTCATGTGACCAAATGCTCCAGCTATTTGTACAGGCTCAGATATCCACTTTTCAGAAATAGCTGAACTCGGACTTGAATGGTCACTTGTGTTGTTTTCTTGCCAGCAATGCAGCCGAATACCTTGTCTTCTTTTATTCAGAATAATTTTAGAGTTTCTTAAAATAATTCAAGACTTCCTCAAAAGAATAACTATCTGGTAGCTCAAATCTGATCAAAGGAAACTACTTATACAAAAGAGTATTGATTTCTTCTCCAGTGAGCAATACATTTTCACCATTTTCTGATGTAGCTTGTGACAAAATTTCCAACAGTTGGTCTTTTGCAATAGAAGCTGTTAATAATACGTTTTCACGATTATGCACAACTAGTTTTTTAATTATTTTGTCAGGAAACTGAGAAATGTGATCTTTTAAAATCTAAAAAGTCACCAAAGCCTAAGACTGTAAAATCCCTAATTGAAAATTGTTTCATAAGCCATTTTTCACAGTCCCATTTTCATTGACATCATCTTGCTTTCAACATGCACTCAGATTTTCTCCACTCAGAAAGGAGACTAAGGGCATCCTTAACAAGAATCTATGTGATGAATCCAATGTTTTCCACAAACTTTCTACTATGAACCTAAGGTGTTGCATAAGGGGCATTAGAACCCAGGATAGACCTGAACTCATCACAATCAAAGAATAGGTCCGATGGAATATAAAGCTTCCCATCAAGTCTTGATTTTACCCAGCAATATCGCGAATCGCTAACATGCTAATCTGCATTGAGCCACCAAAATTATATATGGATATGAAGATCGGAAATAAAATTCTGAAACTGAAAATACCTGATACTTTCAAGTCACCGACTGCTGTACATCTCAACAACTCAAGGCACATCTCAATAACACCAAGAATACTAACATCATAAAATATGAATATACTGACTTTGGAAGAAACAAACTATCATGACTTCTGAAAAATAGTCCCTGAACATGGAACAGGCAGTCTTAGCACACCAAAATTCTGCGATTCCTATGTACACAATTCGTAGATACCTAGACAAAATAAAAACTCCAACTCAGACACCATTACTGAATTTATAGTTAAAACAACATGTTACGGTGATGACTTGCTACATCTGCTGCTTACGTCCAAACCAAGTGAAACTCAATAGTTCATAGGCTTTTCCATCAAATGTGCAGGCCCAGGTACCATATTCAAAAACTACTGAAAATCCGTTTCAAATCAGGAGATATCAAACGCAACTTGGCAATGCTTGTTGAGGATACCTTCGAGTAAAAGTGGACATCAAGAGTTTTAAGTAAGTTACATGACTAAATTGTACACTCTAATTCCTTTTCTCCAATGCCACATGCTTGAAGCAACAGACTTGTCAAGCGAGGGCAATCTAGCTTGAGTTTGTCAAAAGCAACGCAGTTGCTTAAATTCAATGCTGCTAGATTTAAACAGGCCAAATTCACTTCCTGGATATTGGCAGAAAAAGACAAGTTCAAAGAAGACATGCTCATATAGTAAGTTGAAGCAGGAATTACAATCTTTTTAATGTTAGCACATCCTACATAATTGAGATGTTGAAGTGACCGCTTTGGGCTTCCTTCCACATGGATCTGGTCATCCCTCAAACTTATTTTGTTTTCTATGTAGTTCTGAATCACTGTAAGAATGGCTAGCCTGGAATATCCAATCAAGGTCATGCATATTAACACATCCATTCAAACTCAGATGGGTGAGATGTGGACACCATGCCAAAATTTCTTCAATTGCAGATTGGCTAAGAGTGCCATAGGATAAATCCAACTCACAGAGCTTCGAAGTGCTCTTCCCCCATGGAGAGGAATCAATGCCGAATTCTCAAGATATTTGCAAACCTGAAGCTTCAAAACCTTTAGTTGGGGACAAGAATCAATGATCGGCTGTAAATTCGTCAAGAATGTGTAAGACAGATCTAAAAGTGTCAAATTGGAGAGTCTCTGTAGAGCCAACAGCCCCTCTGGCCCAATTGAGGTGCACGACTTCAAAACCAACAACTCAATGGAAGGACATGCAGCAGTTGCAGCAGCGAAGCAATCATCATTAAGCAAGCTGCAGAAAGAGGCATCAAGTGAGTGCAGCTGTGGACAATCAATATCTGCCTGAGACAGAACGCCACATCCTTTCAGCTCCAATGATGTCATTTGAGGTGCTCTAATCTCAAGTTCAGTCAAGTGGGGGCATATTCCTGTAAAAGTATTTGAGATACATTTGCTTCTAAAGCAGTCAATCCCGAAAAAAGGATATGTGAAGCAAAGGTGCAGAGTTCTGAAGATATACAAAAAAGGCAGTTCAATATAAATATGGCAGCAACCTTGATAGCTTGATTAGTTCTTCAACCTTTTGAGCTGTCCTATTATAACTATGTACAATATGTGATTTTTCTATCAACAAGCCTCTTAGAGGACTGATTAGGCCTCCGCCTCTGAAAAAGTTCTTCTGGGGTTTCTTCAACAAACAAAGGCATAACACACCCTGGTTTAACAAAACTCCTACTACTCTGTCCAAGATTTCATTGTTCTCCACAATTGTAGGACCACGAATCAACCAAAAATATAGAAGCATTCCTGTGTCATTTTGAAGGAAATATGGTGCATATTGCCTTATATGTGCATTCCCAAGAGGACTATATTCTTCAACCTGATGATTTCCAGGACGGTCATCTGATCTAAATCCATCCACATATCCTTGATCATCTCATTGCCTCCAACAGCAGCCTGTTTGCACACCAGAGAAAGCTCCTCATGCCAAATCTGTAGCTGATAGTTCCACGCCAAAGAAAATAGTCATCTCAACAAAGCAATGCAAAGTAAATGGTACCCTTGTGTTTTAGCAGGTCTGAGAGTGGTGCATTTGGAGGTATAGGATCTATACATAATAATTACCACTGCAAATGCCATTGACCATTTTTACTCTAGCTTACAAATGAGTGGAAATGAGGGGCTTTTTTGAATCTGTGGATATATAAAAATAATTGTAAGCATCATCCACAATAGAGGAGTTAAGTGGACAGTAAAGGAAAGAAAGAAGAGATGCTGAAGATCCATTGGATAAATGCGGTAAAAGCAAATGACAGCATCCTTGAAAGAATTGTATTGACTGCAGCAGCATTTTCCACCAGCAACCAAGTTTCTAACATGTGCTTTGGATAGATTTGCTTGAGTTACACCTCTTTTTTTGAATTTAGATGATGAAGGAAGGATGGTGTGGAATCAATCATTGCCTTCCTTTAGAAGTTTTTTTAGAGGAGTTTATCAAAAAATAAAAACCTTCAAAACTTTCAGATACTATACCCTGTGAGAGAGATTCAGCAACATCTTCTTGAGAAGTTTCTAGTTGGCCTGAAAAAGGTTTTCACAGGGTACAAGGTCTGAAATATGATATTACCATGTACTGATGGTCCTCAAATAGAATCTAGTTCACCAGATCTTGTGACGATTGTTTCTTTATGTATCCAAAATGTGAACTTGGTGTCATTTATCAGGGAGACATTGTTTCCATAACTTTTTGGTTTGAAGTAATGGATTGCTTATATAAAAAAAAACAAAACAACAAAAAAAGGAAAGTTGTCATATGTACAAATACTAATCTAAAAATATGTACAGGGGCATTGTATCCTTTAAAAGGGATCTCGATAATGTTTCAACATTCGTCCATTGACAGGGCCGTCCTCCACTGTGCTGTCAGCTGCGGTTTTGAGAAAATATGTGTTATTACCCTGCACAACGCTAATGACAAATGGGCCTTTCCATAAAGAATCGAACTTTGCATGCTTCCCTTTGTCTTCTCTTTGTGAGTCCCACCTCAAAACTTTGTTGCCAACACAGAAATCCTCAGCCTTAGTCCTCTTGTCAAATATTTTCTTTAGCTTGTCTTGTAAGATCTGAGCTCTGTTGTAAACTTGCTCTCTAGTTTGCTGAAGATGAATGGTCTGGTTAATTCTTCGTTGAATATCATTTGGTTTAGCTTGGATTTCTTGTAGCAGCTTGATAACAGGAATGCCCAGGGAAGATGGAAATCTGGCCTCCATACCATATACTAACTCATAAGGACTCATCCCAATGGACCTCTTGGTTGACAATCTGTCTGCCCAAAGGGCATTGATAAGTTTTTTGTGCCAGTTCTTCTTGTTTTCTTCTAGCATTTTCTTGATGATATCAATCAGGCTTTTGTTGGAAGATTCGGTCAAGCCATTGCCTTGAGGATAATAGGCTGTAGAGTGGCCCAGGGTGATGTGGAATTTATGGCAAAAATTAATCGTTTTTTTGGATTTGAAGGTAGCGGCGTTATCTGTAATGATTTTCTCAGGGCAGCCAAATCTGGAGAGGATATTGGTTTCGAGAAATTGGGTAATGGTGGAGTCATTGGCTTTCCTGCATGGTATGGCTTCAATCCACTTGGTGAAATAGTCGGTGGATGTAAGAATCCATTTGTGTTGGCCTGAGAAAGAGTGATGGATTTCTCCGATGAAGTCAAGACCCCATTGTTGGAAAGGTTTTTCCGTTGAGATGGGTCTAACGGGCAAGGGCATCAACTTTCTTTTGCCTTCGAAGATCTGGCATTTGTGGCATGAGGCAGCAAACCTTTTTACATCTGCAAACAAAGAGGGCTTATAGAAACCCGCCCTTAAGATCTTGTCAGCAGTGGACTTCCAATATAAATGCCCTCCACAGTCCCCTGCATGGAACTCCTTCATAACATGGTCAGTTTCATTGATAGTTAAACAATTCAACAATATTCCTTCATGGTTTTTCCAAAACAAAGCACTATCTATGACACAAAACTTTGACACCTTCATTTGTAAAATTCTCTTTTTGGTCTTGGACAATCCTAGAGGAGCACACAGGTTTAACAATGTGTAAAAAATATCAGCATACCATGGGGATTGCAAAAAGGTCTCACTGATCTGTGGAGTCGCCAACTCCTGTTCATTGTCCAGCTGGTTAATGTCTAAGGCTTGCAAATTAGTTTCAGATAGCAGTTTGGCTAAACCTTGTCCCTTTATGAGCTTAGTGGGTCTTATTTCAATGTCATATTCAAGGATATTGGCAATCCACTTGCCTCTTTTGCCTTCTAGTCCCTCTTGAGTTAATATGTCTTTTACGATAGCATGTGGGACATAGGCGATCACATGTGAATATAAAATGTAAACTCGAAAATCCTTGATTGCCTTAACGAGAGCATAGGCCTGTTTCTCCATGATTTGGTACTTCAAAGGGGCATCTCTAAGGGCTCTGCTAAAGAATGCAATTGGTTTTTCATTTCCTTGGTCGTCCTTTTGCAGAAGGACAACAGCTATCGTGTGAGCTGAAGCAAAAGAAAGATGATAAAATCCTCATCAAACTGTGGGCTTGTGAGGACCGGAGTTTGGGTTAGTGCAATTTTAATACTCTCAAATGCTTGCTTGGCCTCTAGAGTCCATTTCACCTTGGAATCTTTTTTTAACATGTTGCTTAACAGTCTTAATAGCTCAGCTACGTTTGGGATAAATCTCCTTAGGAAATTGATTTTTCCGAGGAATGCCTGCAACTCTTTGATGTTTCTCGGATAAGGGATTTGCAGAATGGCTTGGATTCTTTCCGGATCAATTATGATGCCATCTTTTGAAATAATATGGCCTAGAAGCTTGCCTTCCTCAAGGCTGAAAAGGGACTTCTTGGGGTTTAAGGAAATGCCATATTTTCTACATGTCATGAATACTTGCTTGAGGTGCTTGAGGTGCTCTTGGTCAGATTTGGAGAAAGGGGTTAGGTCGTCGAGATAGATAACCAAGAAATCATGGATTTCCCTGGAAAATGCAATGTCCATGTCCCGTTGAAAGGTAGCACCTGCATTCTTTAGTCCGAAAGGCATCTTCACATATTTAAATGTTCCCCACGGTGTTGTAAAGGCTGTTTTGTCTTGGTCATAAGGGTGAACAAGTATTTGATTGAAACCTGAAAAGCCATCTAGCAAAGAGATTCTGGATGACCCCACT
The DNA here is from genome assembly GCA_000404065.3 of Pinus taeda. Lineage (NCBI taxonomy): Eukaryota > Viridiplantae > Streptophyta > Pinopsida > Pinales > Pinaceae > Pinus > Pinus taeda. Next base: position 104,128 of record APFE030061860.1, on the reverse strand, counting down.
ACTCTTTGGAGAATGTGTTCCATTTTGGGCAATGGGTAGTGGTCTTTAAGGGAGACTTGGCTAAGATTCCTTAAGTCTACAAAAAGCCTAATCTCACCTGTCTTCTTTCTTGTGGGAACAAGATTGGATACCCATTTTGAAAATCTAATGGGTGCTATAATGCCAACCTCAAACATTCTTTTCACTTCTTTTTCGATCAAAGGGAGAAGGACTAGATTGATTCTCCTTAGTTTTTGTTTGAAGGGCTTTTGATTTGGTTTTAGAGGGATGGTATGTTGAATAACTGAGGTGTCATAGGACTTCAAGTCCTCATAACTCCAAGCGAATACAACTTGGAGCTCTTTGAACAGGTCAATATACTTTGGTTTTTGATCAGGTGGCAATGATTTGGACATTTTGATCATTTTGGGCTTGTCTGCTGTTCCAATATTATAGTCTTCAATTGCAATATTTTGAGGTTGTATTTTTGGTTTTTTGGGGACATCGTTTGCATCAAAGATGTCTTCTAATGGGGTGAGACCAGCGGGTAAGAAATTTTCTTTTAAATCAATTATTTCGGCCTCTGTTTCAACTATTTCTCCTAAGTGTATCTGCCTGAGCTCTTGCATGTTTTTGGCATCAAAACTGGTTGGGCATAGCATTTTTCTAGCCTCTTCAGCTGTTAGGTTTTGCTGATTTTGGGTTGTCGTTTGTTGTTGGTTACCCATGGTATCCATGTCGATGTTTAATTTTGAAAATTCTTGCTGCATAGTCAAAAAATTGTTAATTTGTGTATCGTCCTCAAAAACTTGCCAATCTTTAATATTGTTAGGGACAACGGGCCTATGCTTTACCTCAGCAGTGAAGTGGTGATTGGGCTGAAAAGGGAGCTTGCAAGTGCTAGCGAAAGTGGCTAGACTATGAGCATGGATGTTATGGATTCTCGATATCTTGGCAAGCTTAGATTCACTAAAGTAATTGAGTACTTCTGTGGCAGCCGTCCTATAAGCTCTCAGCTTGTTGTTATTGGTGACAAAGTTGCCTTTCATTTGTTGGATTATTAAGTCGGAGTCACCTAGAATGGAAATTTTTGTAGCCCTGAGAGCTTTGATGAGTTTAAGTCCTAAAAGGAGGGCCTCATACTCTACCATGTTGTTGGTGCATTTGAAATTCAATCTATAGGCATGACCCTCTACATGGTCATTTTGGCTGTTATGGATCCATACCCCTGCCCCTGCTCCTAGCTTATTGACTGAACCGTCAAACTCCAAATACCATATGATTTCTTGGTCTTGACTAGCATTGGGAGTTGAAATTATCATTGGAGCGAGAGTATTTGAATTTCCTGTTTCAGGAGCCTCCCCTTGTGTGGTGGCTGTATTGTTTGTTTTGACAGTTTGCTGGGTAAGGGTAACCGATTCCTCAGTTATGCTTGCTTCTTGTTCTAAATCCAAAGGCTTATCATCGGTTGCGGAACTATCGTCATTGAACAGAATAAATGAATCCATGTCAGAATGGATTGAGTAAATGGGAAAGTTTTGGGGCTTTTCCTCACTACTCACCACATACTTCATCAGTGTTTCTCTATACAATCTCTTTGGTTGCCCAAAGACTGAGATAGTGGCGTAAGAGAGGTCTAATTGAAGGGATCCTTGGAGCTTTGCTCCCCAAGATCTTGACAAGAGCATCCCATACTTTGGTGGGATTCCACCACGTCCATCAGAATTGTTTTGTTGGGATACTAGACTAAAAACACACATAGATCTTTGATTAAACCCAGACACTTGACCTGACTTGAATCGAAGGAGAATAGGTCTTTATATGGTCTAGTGATATGAAGGTTCATCTTTTCCATTACTACTTTGGGCATAAGATTGTGTGAGGCCCCTGAATCAAACATATCATTGTGCAAAACTTTGTCGTGTATATGCAGGCTTACATAAAAGGGCAGAACAGTTCCATATGATGGTTTTCTGTTAACCTCAGGACCAATTAACAGCACTGGTGTATCATCTAAAATATTGACATCATCTTTGGTCTCTGGCATTTGAAGTGTTTTTTGGATTTGTTGCCTATACACATCGTGTTTGGCAAGCTCAGAGAGAGGGATGGAAATTTTTAGTTTGCTTATTTCTGCTTCTAAGATAAATGGTTTCTCCAATGGAGTCTTTGTGTTGGTGGTAGCTGATTTCCCACTTTCAAGTGTATTTTCTGTGATTTCCTCCTGACTATCAGTGTTATGGTGAGTGCTACCTTGTGGTATCTTTGTTTTGGGAAGTTTTTGCAGAGTGCTATTCAAATTTTCTTTTGTGGGGGAAGATAGCAAAAGGATGATCATCAGCAGACTGCATGTCTGTTATGTCTTCCATAGTTACTTCCTGCAGGTTTGGGATCGTGTCATCAACTGGTTCTGTAATAAAAATCGTGCCTTTAATCTTCTTGGGCTGTCTTGTTTGATTTTGTTCGACGGGCTCGGGCACATCAATTGTTCTAGTCCTTAGTTTGTATTGCTCGTGCACTTCATACACAGCAGAGTCATAGCCTTGTTTGAAGCCAAAAGACTCTCTGGTTTGAGTTTGAAATTCACTAAAGTCTTGATCAGCTTGGTTTTGTTGGATAAGATGGCAGTCTTCTTGTGTTAAGAAAACCTGCTGTTCACTCTTTGATCCCACCCAGTTTATATGAGTATCTTCTAATGGCTCGCTAGATGTCGATGCCTACGTGTAGTTCTCTTGGAATGAAGGTCTTATATCATGATCTGGGCTGGATCGTCCGGCCTTTGGGTTGTGAGTTTTCCTAAAATTTGGGTTTCTCATAGTGTTGGCTTGTGGTGCATCCCACGTAGACTTTCTCTCAACGATTTCTATTCTATCTCCTAGTCTATGCATGCCACTGAGAATAGCATCGAGTTTTTGGTCTAGGGCTGAAGGTTCCTCTTTAAAGGTGGTTCTTCTTTCGGCTCTCGCTCTATTTCTCTTGGCAATTAAGTTTGCCTCTACGCTCATAGCAACGTCTTGCATTTCTGCCAGGTTTTGAGGGGCTCGTTCTCTTAACTGATAAGCCATGTTAGAATCAAAGCCATCGGGGAATTTATATAGAGAAAAATCAGGTGGAGGCCTAAGGTTCTGTGGGATTTCATTGTAGACATTGTTAAACCTTGCGCAGTAGTCTAACACAGCCTCCTGAGGGCCTCTTTTAATGGTGTTGTATTCGGACAATATGTGCAATGGGTCTTTCTTCTTCTCCCATCTATTGATAAATATGTGGTATAAGACTTCTAGATTTGCTACATAATTAGCTGGGAGTGCTCTAAACCAAGGCCTGACATCACTTGTCAAACTTTGGACAAAAATCCTCATCCTCGCAATATCGTCGTCAATTTCATAGCTCTCAAAGTAATCTTGCATTTTCTTTGTATGCTGAAGGGTCGTGCAGGTACTGGTGCCATCAAAATAAGTTATCTTAGTTTGGTAGTCCTGAGGCATGGCCCCGGGGTTTCCAGGAAGCTACAAAGGGGCATATCTATTAGCCATATTTACAGGGAAGAGTGGAACTGCAAGGATGAATGGAACAGTTGGAACAACTGTGATAATGGGAGTAGTAGTGGTAGTAGGTGCAGTGAACGGAGGTGTGGACGAGGTGGATGGTGAGGTAGGTGACGAAGTAGGGAAAACAAGGGATGAGTGAAAAACAAATTTGACAGGGGTTGAACCGCTGCTTGGCTGAACTTTCTCAGGACTAGAATCAGCTAAATCTTCTCTTTGCTCTATCTTCCTGAGGTTTCTAGGGATTAAATTTGGATTTTCAGAAGTAGTTGGGGGCTTTGGGTCCAGATTCGACCTTGTATTATGTGAATGCTTTTTGGGAGCCAGCTACCAACTTGATAGTTGAAGTTATCTCAAAAGGTCCCCAGCGGAGTCGCCATTATGTTATCGCTCAGGTTGTCCCTTGGCTCCTTAAGGGATACGGCCGAGGTAACCACAGACCAAGCTTTGGATTGCGGGTACTAGCCTACCTGCAATCAGAGAGGGCTCTCTCTTCGTAATTTAGCTTTGTTTAGTGTGATCTTAGGCTAGTTATTGAGTACAACGGTTTTTGTTTTTTGGTGAGAAAGAGAATGGCCTCAAGCAGAGAGGTAATGCATCGTGCGATGGATTTCAAACCATTGGGCATGGAGTCAGAGGAGCGGGACTGCTGGTGTGTTTTTCTTGGTCACGAGGGGGATATGGAGCAGATAGCTGCTCATGAAACAATTATTCGGGTTTTGAAAAAAAAGGATGAAGTGGAGGTCAGAGATGTAAGTCAACTAAGATATCTTTGATCTGGCTAACCGAGGTAAGGTTGATGGAGTCTATCTAGGAACAATTAAGATTTTCCTAAATAACAATCATACATGGGTGCAAAGAACTAATATGCTCCATGAGGTATTCATATTAAAGCTCTTAGTCAGAACAAAAACATATAGAACGTTTGCAAAAAACTTAGTGTAAATTGTTGTAAGGCCAATTGTAGATTAGTCCTCCTTTCTACAATCGAAAAATGGATTATATCTAGGAACAATTAAGATTTCCTAAATAATAATCGTTCATGGGTGACAAAGAACTAATATGCTCCATGAGGTATTCATATTAAAGCTCTTAGTCAAATTGCAAAATCTTAGTGTAAATTGTTGTAAGGCCAATTGTTGATTAATCCTCCTTTCTACAATCGAAAATAGTGATACTGAAACCAATATATCTGAACTGATATTATACAGACAAGAGATGTTTTATTAGTCCATATGACAACGTGAGAATTTGTTGATCATCCTTCAACATTTAAAAAAAATGAAAGAAAAGGAAAGCATAGTGGACAGTCCATTATCTGGTCCTTTGAATAATCTTTGATCTCTCAGCCAACAAACTTTCAACGATACACCACAAACCAGTTGGATTGGATGTTTTAAGGAGATGAGAAGCACAAAAAAAAAATCGTTATTTTAGCATATCAGCATGAAGGTGAAAAAAACTTTGTCTAGGAGCTGATAAAAATTTCTTGCATAAATGTCAGAACATGGGCAGATTCAACGAGATAAGAGGCAAAGGGAATCAACATTCATTACCAGTTCAGAAGAAAACATAAAAAAATAGCAAACCTTGAGCATAGAGTGTGGCTTAGCAAATTCTAGACTAATCTTTCTATCTGCTATTTAGATGGCGATATGAGCATATCATGAGCGTGAAACATAAAGAAAAAAAGAGATGAGAGGCACTTATTGAGTTATGTGGCAGCTTTAGAAGTCCATAAGGCCCACTTCAAACACCAAGACACAACACACAGTCCATTTCCAAGAAAACTCCCGCAGTCTTTGATTAATGAATCGTACTAGATGTACACAACCAATCTCTATCAGAGTTTATCGACCAATTCTTACTTGTTTCTCTCCCCTTAAGACTGACTATGGGGTGGTTTATATAGTGAAAGATTTACAGCCTTCCCTTGAATAGGTGTCATAGGGAAAATATCAAACAAATATCCCTAGATCATATCTGGAAAAAATATCTATGAATTTAAATGTCTTTAACTCATCGCTGGGCTGGGAATTAATACATATTTATCTAAACAAAGCTGCGCTGAGGCAGCTGGAAGCTTAATTTATATAACTGAGGGCTACGCTTTGAATACTCTTGTCCGTATCCTTCAGGCGGTTCTGCTGCTTTTATGTGGCCTCTTTGTCAGTTTGCTGAAGTTGCTTTGCTGTCGTATCGGGCATTCACTTTCCTCTCAAAACACTTCAACTGTTCAATCGCCCCTGTCTTATCTCTTGTGACCATTAATACAACCTCCAGGTGTATTAGTTTGGTTTATCTGGCTGTGGCACAACAAGCACCTTCAGATATCTTTAAAAAACAGAACAGGCGTCTAGGTTGCCCGCTTACACCAACAGTTAAATTTAATTTTTGAGGATTTATATTCAGATCCTTAGTAGAAGCCATCCGTATTTGTGAAGGTGCACCAGAGCCACTCTTATCATACTGGTATCTTATAAGTCCATCCACAGGTTCAATAAGTGGCTGCCAAGAACCGTTATATGATCTTGCCACCAATGACAGATTTAGAGTAGAATTTAAATTGCCAAATCTTCCATGTAAACTGAGCGTTATCTTAGTCAAAGAAACTTTCAGCAATGGAGTCATCAAGCCTCCAAATCATCAAACAGAGTCACAGGTGGTGAGTTATTGTTTTTTAGAAGACAAATGCGCATTTTTCCACTGAGTCTTGCCACTGTATGTGCGCAATTTTCCAGCTAAGTCTTGCCACTGTATGTGCGCAGTTTTCTAGCTGAGTCTTTCTACTGTATGTGCGCAATTTTCCAGCTGAGTCTTTCTACTGTCCAAGCACACTGTTCATGCTAAGTATTTCCATCTAAAGACAACTGTTGTGACTGTAAACCGATTCTTTTACCATCTTTCATGTTCATTTTCATAGATGATGGACAAACATCATGTTTATCAATACCTGTCTCAAATTCTGATTTTGGAAGCGACCTTTTCGGGTGCAGAGGCACTGTGAATGATGATTCCATTCCATTAATAGATGTTCTAGACTCTGAGGGGCGTGCATCAGCAGCTCGATAGTGCTGAATGGCTGCATCAAGCATGTTTGTGTTATGATCTTCATATCTACTTTTTTCATCTTTGAAAGCCATAGTTTTTTGAACAATTTTTGGCATTGATCTTGGAGCATCCAAGTCAATAAATTTATCAGGAATTTGTGATCCAGTTAAACATGTGGTAAAAATTCATCAAAAACAGGTGATAGAGCAGAGTTTCCATTGCTTGATGATATTCTAAGAAAAGATGACCTCCCGTCATTGGCTAATTTACCACCAATGGAGTCACTCTGCCCAGAGAATGAACGACCCATGGCTATGTTTCCTGAATCAAACATATTTTTCTTGCTTCCAGAGTCAAAACCACCTCTAACACTTGAATTGCACTCCTTTTCCAAGACACTTCCATAATTAGAAATCAAACTACCATAATATTCTCCATTGTCCATGGTATTTGACATAGGTTTTGCCTTTAACACCAGGATATAAACCAATCAAGGATAAACATGAATAACACCGTATCGCAACACATTCTATAGTATCTGAAATATCAGGAGGTCCAATCATAAATCCATTTCCCAGATAAAAGCTTCCTGTAGTTGTCCCATCTTTCTGAGGTTCTGAAGTGACTCGAAGGTGCTGAAGAGATACATTCTCTGAATTGTTATTGCCACAACAATGTAGAGCATTCTCGATACCATATGAACTAAAGATGTCATGACAACTTGGCAGCAAGATAATCCTTGCTGTCATTCTGTATGGGATTTCCCAGTGTTGGAATTCTATGAAATTGCTTCTCTAATGGTTGAAAAGTTTCCTCAGCAACACTTTCTAACAAACTTGTCTCAATAGGACAGAGACCAGAAGAATCAGAAGCTGGAATATCCATTTCATTATTCTTCACAGATGGCATTAGCAATTTCTGTCTTAGTTATCCCAAGCAAAGAGCCTGAAACATGGACATGGTTATTCTTATAATCTTCTTTCTTCTCTAATTTAACTATGCCATTACCCCCAACATCATGCAAATTTCCAACATTTCTTATAGCATTGTGACTTGAAAGATATTCCCACTCCTATTTCCACCCTCTTTGATGCCTTAGAGGTTCTTTGATCTTTAGCTGAAGCAGCTGGCATGCAAGAAACCAGAAATGGTGGTTGTTTGACCAACACTTTCTGTTGCAATTCTACCATGTCTCTGTCTCGTTCATCTAATTTTGAATCTGCAAGTTCCAATTTAGTGTATGCCTGCTGAAGAGCCAAATTGTTATTTTCATTCTCCTCCATAAGCCTTGAAATTTTGTCTTCATGCACTTTGATGGAATTGACTATGGGACTTTCTTCTGCTGAGAGCACTTCATTTGTCTTTTGGGCTCCTCTATCTTTCTGTCCCTGACTTTTATAACATCGAGAAGAGCTGCTTTGATTTAGCATCATCTCTTTCACAACCATTAAAAACAGAACTAAAGGTTGATATTCCTTTCTAGTAGTAGCAGAAAATGCTGAGATAGTTATAGTTATATTTCAACCAATGGAGGGGATAAGTATTTAGGGGGATCTCGTATAATGTTTTTAGTATGGGGAGGGAAGAATAACTGGGATTTAGATAATAAGTTAGAAGTTAATATGTAATCTGATCAGAGAGCACTAAGGATAGGAATCTTAGGCTTTTGAAGGGGAAACATGACTTTTTAAGCGGATTAGGGGAAGTTAGCAAGTGTTTTGAGGGAAAAAGGGAAATTCAGGCATGCCTCGCTTGAGCTCCTCCAAATTGAAACTGCCTTATGCTTGAGATGTGAACGGATATGATGCTTGAGAACACAAAATGAAACGGATCCTAAGCCATGATTCTGCCACCACAACGCTACCTACCCGGCCTACTCTCCTAACATTTTTTTCTTCTCTTAGTTTGGGTGCCATTCAACTAGCATACCCAGCCTTTCAACCTTTCTTTTAGCTATCCTTCTATCTAAATCGACCCTTGTCTCTTCTGGGGCTCAGATTAAGCTGATGAGCGCCCTGGTTTCTCTACTTATTTACCAATCCGCCAAGTTTTAAGTTTGTTTGGCCAGATATTCATCTCTATATTCTAAAGCGAGCAATTGAAACCCAGGGAAGCCAAGTTTAAACTGTTTGGCCTTCCCTTGACTGAATAGCTCTTCAAAATTTGACTGAATTATCTAAATGAAACTCTCTGGAAATATGGAACCTTTACAGTAATAAAAAGATGACATATTTGGCATGCAAACCGTCAATCATGAAATATGAACCCCTATTGCAATAGGAGGCTAACAGGACACATTAGTAATTGGGAGGTTTATTGACCTCATGTAAAAGTTATCCTCAACTGATGATCCCCCATAATCAATCCATTGAAGACTCGTGACATTGCTTTAATATCAGGGCTTGAACCCTCCCAAACACCTAGGTGAGGTTTGTACATGTACATGAAACTTGGGAAAACTAGAGGATTGACGTCAATTTTAATAGACACAAGTTGGATCTCTAGTATAAATTCTCCGTCGGGATGGTGAGGGGAAAATTCTTTAGTAATAAAGCCTTAATGGCACAGGTTAAGAGTTGTGATCACCTCATTGAACGAAACAAGGAACACTTGGCCAATGCAATGAATAAGACTAAACATCATATTAAAGGTAGTGAGTGATTGTGCTAGTTGACGAGAATGGGTAGGCTAGGAGGAAGTCTATATAAGATAAGTAAGTCCATTATCCTAAATGTTGAGGTGTTTGAATGGAAACAAAATTCCATAGGTGATAAAGTTGCTCGAGGTGTAGGAGAGCATGGATAGAAAATTACAGATCTCCAATGTCAAGGAGAATGAGGAGATTAACTATCACCTAAATTATCTTTTTGTGACTATGGAGAATATTATATATTTCCTTAATCGACAAGGAGAAACAATTGCAATAGAGAAATAGGTTTAGATGAGACTCCTCAGCCAAAAGACTGATTTGTTATAGAGCAAGACAGATACACTACATGGAAAGCTAGATATAATGGATAGTTGTTTGAGAAAATTGGAAGCCACAAGAAACAAGGGAGTGAACATAATCAACATTGAAAAGGAGGCAAGGGACAAGAGAAACTATAGGACTAAAATATGATCATGACTCATCAAGTGAAGGCTAGTTTAATTGTCTTCTTGAATTATGTACTTAAAATATGTTTTAGTTTTAGGAGTATTTTGGAAGGTCCTTATATAATATCAATATAGTTATCAAGTAATAGAATGTGTAGCAAGAATAAAGGCCTTTTTTGGACCTATATGAACTCAGTAGCATAGGTATAAGTTGAATATGTAAATTGATATGGCCTTCTAACCAGATTGATGCTAATATAAAGACTTACACATTTATTTTACTTTTCCCAAGGAATATTGGAGTATATCCACCCGAGGGGATCACATCTCACGAACTTATTAGCAGAGCCTAACCTCAAGGGTATCAAGGAAAATGGACCTCATGAACTCTCATTAGGGAGGTTACTTAACAAAAAAACTTGACAAAATTGATTAATATTAAAATAAATATAATTATGATAGTAATAGAAAGTATTGGACAATAGTAGAATGAAAATATTTTTTATTTTAAGAATGAAAACCATTTCCTTTTAAAAATTGTCTAATTTTAATAAGTTGAAAGGAACATATTATGAGGATGATGTGTAATTTTTTGTGTGTTCAAGATGAAGTTGAGAAATAATATCTTTCCTTTCTCTTTTAATTTAGTTTTACATTGAAAATATCAGAAGATTACATTAGAGATATTAGTTTTGTCTTTAAATTGCCACTAGAAAAAATTCACATAGATAATGTTGACCCACCATGGAGAAACTAGCATAAAAATACTAAATGGGTACCGTTGAGAATTTGTAGCATCTTAGTCAACAAGCTAAGGAAACTAGATATAAGCACTAAAACTATAATGGTAACATCCTAGATGAGAAAGCATAAGATCCAAGGATCAAAACCATAAAACATGAGAAACCTAAGCATTAGGAAGAGAATGAGGTTTCTAGGTTAATGGGATGTTCCTCAACTTTACATGGCAGTGGAATTATAAATCTTGGAGGCTAGCTCACCTCTAGCTTGATAAGCCTTCCTTTGACATCCAACATGAGATACTTAGGTTCATTCAATCTATGCGTGAGACTTACTTGAGTGTTTTATTTCCATAACGATCTTTCTCATCAACAACTTGACATGTCAATATAGGTCCACTATATAAGGATCAAGGTTTTTTCGGCCCCTAGAGTTGTTAGTGTTAGGAACCCAAGGGTAAATTCTTGTCATAACCTCGAAATAAAAGTTTGCCTATCTTTATTACCAAATTTCCACATCTACTAGTCGAATTTCCCCTAGATGTTTGGAGGGGTGTGCTCATGAAATCTTATGGTTGATGACTCAACACAAAATCATAATCTTGAACCCCCTAAAGCATCACAACCTCTTGCTTCACACTAGAAGTGAGCTCACTAAAATGTGACGGCTACTAGAGGAAACAAGACTTCACTAAGACATAATTAGAGCCTAGTGGGAAGTTGCAAGACCCTATGATAGAAAGATTTAATCAAAAGGTCATGATAAGTTGGTTGTAGAAATGGTGGAATCAACAAAGTCCATCTCAATTTGAAAAAGTTTCGATCGGTGGTGAGAAAGGAAGAGGGGTTGGAGAATGTCCCTAAAATTGTGTTGTTGACACCTAATCTTTGGGATTAGGAAAATTATTGTAAATATTTTAAATTGGAAAAGAGAGAAGCTAAAAAAAACTAGAATTTGAATTCCAAGAGTCTCTCTCATAATGTATATATCGATAATCTCTTAATGCAGGTCATACAACACATTCAGAGTTACATAAATCTGGTCTGACATGGTATTAGAACTGCAGGTCCCATTTTGATTCGATATTCCTCTGATATCAACATTATCCATGATCTTTTCTTCAGTTGTTGTTAGAAAATTTTCATGAAAGAACATGTAAAAACCACATGTAAAAACACTTAAAGAAAAGGAAACATAAAGGAGATCATAAATACAATGCACACAAAAGTTTGATAACGTAGTTTATCGAGTGTGGACTACATATCCGGGCCCTACTTCAATAGTGGGGACACAACTTCATTCATCTTAGTAAAATAAAAGCAAGTACATGGAAAATACATCATTATACCTCCATTCCTAGTAGTGAATTTAAATTTGATTTCTCAAACCACAACAATCACAAGACCAGTAGGTTCACCTCATCCTCCTTATAATTTTGACTGTAAACATGACCTACTTCTGAAAGGCACATCGTTTTTTGGAATTTGCTACCCAAAAATTAATGAAGAAGGTGGGTTGCTACCATGACCCCTGAGATACATTTCTCAAATAAAAAAAAAATTGCACCGCTACGATCCTTACAAAATACTGAGAAAAATGAATATAAACTTGACTATATTCCACCATTGCTGTCCATGAACCCCTAGGGAATTTTCAAGATTTCTCTCAGATTCTAAATAGAATATTCTAAGAATATTACTCCTCTCTAGAATTGCACCGCCAAGGTTCCATGGTTGCTTCCACCCATTGGCCTCTTGGTTTCAGCCTCTATTTCCGCTCACTTCTCTGCTCCACCTTCCTATATTGGTAAAATGGAAAATGATTTTAGTTTAAATGAATTATGCCAGAAATATATTACAAATACTGCCACATTGGTGGATTAACTAGTGCACGATAAATATAATGTTTGTTGGGTAGTGGACTAGGGGTTCAAACACCCCGACACACCATATTTGATGTAAAATGGATGTTCAACCATTGTTTATCCATCTAATATTATTATTATTACCCAATTTTAAGGTTACAACCAAGCCAGACACCAAATTGGTATATGAGACCCCCTTTTTTGTGGGACAAGGGACCCACCTCCACACAGTGATTTGACTGTTAAGTCTATGAAGGCATACATACTCTAACCCCCTTTGGTTTTGAACTTGTGAGCTCTTAAGAGGAAACACAGACTCTTAATCATTAGGCCCACTCAAGATGTATAAGCCATTGCCACCATAACCATATGGAACTCGTCTTCCACTAACCATTTAAATTTGTAACATAATTGACTGTCGAAGACACGGTAATGAATCGTCAAGCATTTGGAGATAATATATAACAGTATTGTTGTTATTTTAGTTTTAAATGGTTCGCATTTATATTTAATTGGTGTATACCATTCATATTTGGAGTTCCACAATATATGTTTATCCTTCAAATATTTTTAACACTAAATAGTTATTATTCGTCGTTCTCATTTAATCCATATGTAATATATATATTCCTATTAACAAAAAACTATTAATAGTCCACAATTGACCCTGACACAACTGGCTGCTAACTAAGTGCCACGTGGTACCCATTGATTGGGCTATGTAGCCCCATGCTATTGGGCCACATTTCACTGCCAAGTTTAGTGGATTCCGTTAGATTTATTGGTTCCACCAAATTTAGCTGGAACGCCAATTTGGGCACTACTCCAAATTTTTGTGGAACCATGCTAAATATATCATTTTTGCCATGTTTGTCCATAAATTTTACTACCCATTCATTCTGCATATGAAGTCAGATTGAGGCTTTGTCGAGATCATTAGAAATCTTGTGATGAGCTCTTCAATTTGGTTCTAGTTTCATTGCAGTATGGGGACTTTAATTTTTGGGTCATTAGGGATCCACCTGGATCATTCCTCCCCATTGAAGGACTTTTGTTCCTCCAAAAGTATAAACAAGTACTGCAATCTCGATCTGCATAACAAATGTCTTTGAAAATTCACTTTCCCTTTCCTTAACTTTTGTACTTCAAAACATGAAATGGTGAAACCGAGAACTGTATCCATATGCAATCTTTTAGCTTCAAATACATGTACAACTTTTCAATACTATAAGTCTTGCTAATAGTTTATAACACTCTCATGGTAAAGTTTTACAATAGAAGCCATACCCCATTCTATCCAACTAAAGGAAAATATATCACCATGTTGCATTCATAATTGATGTTATACACATGATCACTTAACAATTTTCACAAAATGTGACTTACAATGGTGTCTATACTTAACTACTTAAAAAGACTACCCATCTCTTACCCAACTAGGTTAATGGACTTTCTTCCTATAACTAGCTTCCTTGTTGAACTACTTCATTGGTTGGTTCATTCACAAGTGATTTCACATGCTCCTTGTCCTTCTTTGGGTGTAATCTTGGTTGGAGCTTCCAACCTGTGGCTCTCTAATGTCCACCCTTGTTGCAATTAATGCAATGGTTTTTCTTCCGCTAGACTATATTGACCTTATTTTGTGTCTCCTTCCTATACGATATATCCTTCCTTGAATGAATGTCTTTGGTGTGACTCTGGCAAGGGGAACTTGACTTAGTTTTACCTTCGAAATGATCACTATCACTGGAATGTCATGAGGTTCTCTTAACATGCATTTATTCAAACTCCCTTGCTTCTACGTCTTTAAAGTGTCTTTCAAGTGCACCAAAATCATCATCATGATGAGAACATGATTTTGGAAATTGGATAAACAAGTGCTCGCCATGTGTTTCATGACATGTGCTTAACTGCGTCTCATGGATCCATTAACTTTGGCAATGCGTCCATTTACTAACACTTGTGGGTTTTGTTGTAACAACAATCATGATTCCAACAAGTGGTATTAGATCCAAAGGTCTCGAGTTGGAATCACACCAATCTCATGTTGGGGTTATATCGTTGGATATTGGGTAAACCAATGCTCCCTATGCGTTTCGTGACATGTGCTTAACCACCTCTCATGGATCCGTTAACTCTGGCGATATGTCAGTTTACTAACACCTGCAAGTTTTGGTGTAATGGAAATCATGATTCCAACAAATGAAACTAAAGAATCACTGACACTGTTTACCTTATTTATTAATTCTATAGTGGTTGATAAGGGCTTCACTAACCCTTTCTTGCACTTCAACTTTTCCAAGGTCTCTTCTGTGGCTTGTAACTAGAGCTACAACCTTTAGTTCTCCTCTTCTTCTTTTTATAACAGTCTCCTCAATTCATCATTCTCTTCCTGAATGCTTTATAGATGAGAAGAAGATGAATAAGATGAATATTAGATTGAAAATGGAGATGGAGGTTCTCCTTCATTTACCAAAAAATCGTCTTCGACATTCTTTTTCTTCTTCATTTCATCTTTGCTACTCTCTTCTCATTATCTACAAACAATCTATCTACCATGTTTGTCATCCTATAGATATCTTAACAAAAATGTTTTTCATTCTATGTTTCCCTTCTTCGTGTTGCACATCCAATCGCTGGTTATTATTCACACTCGCAATTCACAATCTATCATTATTATTCACATTTGTAATTCACATTAGCAAAAATATCACTTTAGTTCCAAACTTGATCCAATATTCCTCTGATACCAACATTATCCAAGATATTTTCTTCGGTTCATATTAGTAGAATTGCATGAAAGAACATGTAAAGACCATATGTGAAAACACATAAAGAAGAGGAAATATAAAGTATATCATAAAGACATTATACACAAAAGTTTGATAAAGGAGTTCATACAGTGTGGACTGAATCTTTGGGATCTCCTTCAATATCCAGGAGATTCCTTCATTCATCTTAGTGAAATAAAACTGAGTACATGGAGAAATAAATCATTATACCTCCATTCCTAGGAGTTACTTAAAATTCAACTTCTCAAATCACAACAATCACAACACCAACAGGTCCTAGTCCTCCTGAAACATTTTACTATAAACATGACTTACTTCTGAAAGATGCATTCTTTTCTTGAACTTCATGCCAAACAATTAACGCACAAAGTGGGTTTATTCCATGACCCCTATGATATGCTACTCAAATGAAAATATATACTTCACCACTCCAATCCTTGCAAAATTATAAGCAAAATGAGTATAAATTTGGTTATATTATGCCACTGTCATCTTTGGACCCTCAAGGAATCTTCAATATTCCTCACATATTTTGCATAGAATATTCTAGGAATATTCCACTAAAATATTCCTCCTCTCTGGAACCATGCAGTCAAGGTTCAATGCCTGATTACACCTGTCAACCTCTTGGTTCTGACCTCTAGTTTTTCTCACCATTCCATTTGGCCCTCCTCCATTGGTCGAATGCAAAATGATTGGAGTTTAAAGCAATTATGCCCAATTGATACTACAAAGACCGCTTTACAGGAGGATTCGATGGCAGGTTGTAAATATAACATTTGTTGGGCATTAGATCAGGGGTTAAAACCTCACAACCATCCATATTTTGTTTAAAATAGTTCTTTGACTATCATTTGTTACAGTTATCTATCGAATATAAATCGTTTCCACCATAACCATATGGAACCCATCTGTCACTAACCATTTACCATTGTAACATTTTTGACCACTGAACACAAGGTTATGTACCATCAACCATTTGGTAATAATATAAAATTCCACTGTTGTTGTTTTAGTTTGAATTGGTTAGTGGTCAATTTTAATTAGTGCAAACCGTTCATATTTTTAGTTCTGCTATATATGTTTAGACATCGAATATTCTTAACATTAGACCATTATTATCTGTTTTTGTCATTTAATACATATATAACATATATTCCCATTAACACAAAGATATCAATAGTTCTCCATTTGACACTGTCCCAATCAACCACTAGTTGAGTGCCTTGTGGCCCTATGTTATTGGGCCACATTTCACTGCGAAGTCTAACAAATACCACGAGATTTGGCAGTTTTGCCGAATTTAGTGTCACGCTACACTTAACTATATATTTCACTAATTTTAGCTAAATTCCACCAAATTTACTCGGATCTCCAATTTTGGCACTTCTCTAAATTTGTTTGGCACCCTTCTAAATCACTCATTTGAGCCAAGTTTGACCATAACATTAACTTGCCATAAATTTTGCATACGATGTTGGATTGGGGTGAAATATACATTGTTGGAAATCTTGTGATGAGCTCTTCAATCTGGTATTAATTCACTATAATCTGAGGACTTTAATTTTTGGGCCACTAGGGATTCACTTAGATCACATTTAGTGATTTCTACTTGTATCTCCTGCTATTTTCTATCATATTCTCTATTTCCTATCTAAGTGAAGGTCTGCATATCTAAATTTGGCATATTGTTACCTATGTAATGCCTTTTTTCATCAGTCTCACTGTACCTCTACCATTCCCCGCCTTAGTAGAATCGCTTGCAGTATGGAAAATTGAATTACTGAGTTCAATTGTTGGCATTGGTGGTTTGGATGTCTACAAATGAATTAGGTTTTCCAAATGAATATGTTTTGGTCAGAGTCATCATTGTGGTTGTAGGTGCATTAAACTCTTCTTAATGTTGTCAACTATGTTGAATGTTTGTTAGCTTGACTGGTATAATAGGATATGCATTGGTGAGTTTTGAATTCCGTAAATTATATAAACTATGCATTGGTGAATTGGTATATGAAATGTATGATTGCATGGTGTGGTTTTTTTAGTGTTGGTATGTCCATGAATATCATTGAATTCTCTCTACAAAGGCCATGAAATCCATAAGTAATGCATGTGGTGTATTATGGTATGTGTATGGTATGTGTTGAGCCTTTTTTTATGAAGGTTGTGTGACGTATTATGGTATGTGGTGTATTATGGTATTTGGTACATATATTCCCTTATGTGTTGACTTCATTTTTGTGACCATTAAACTATCAAATGGTTATTAAATGGCATATAATATATGGTCAATTTTTATATGTGATGGTTAAAGCTTATACATATATGCAGTGTTGAGGTTTGGTTAATTTTTTAAGATATTTCTTATCAAAAAATATTGGTATAAGGATTTATTTTATTGAAGGCCAACCCAAAAGTTTAGCAGAAATGTATCCATTCATATCCATAGTTGGAGTAGTTATTTATGGTAAAGAGAACTACCATCAATGGTCAAGGAAGATAAAACATACCTTGATTTTCAATGAGTTTTGGGAAGGATTTTGTGAAGGGAGAGTCAACCCATCCGATAAGAATAATTTTGACAAAGATATTTCCATACGAGATAACAATAATATTAAGGCCTATGCCTTGATTATGCCATTTACAGATTCTTTTGGTGCATTAAAGAAGATAAAATAATTATATGACTCACATTCTGAGCTTGAAGTAGTCCAATTAATTATAAAGTTGTCTAATTTAGATATGAAA
Source organism: Pinus taeda (assembly GCA_000404065.3). Classification (NCBI taxonomy): domain Eukaryota; kingdom Viridiplantae; phylum Streptophyta; class Pinopsida; order Pinales; family Pinaceae; genus Pinus; species Pinus taeda. The sequence continues at coordinate 86,312 of APFE030061860.1, read as the reverse complement.
GATGATGATCCACTTTCCATAGCCTTCGAAATAAGAGGTATTATGCATGATATAGATTCAAGCCACTAGTGCTAAAATGGATGTTCCTCTCACATATTTTGTCAAGGTACTATATCTCACTTATTCCCATTATCTTGAGTCATTACAAGTGAGTGGAAAACTTAATGATATTTCCTTTGACTCGCTTGTGGAGAAGTTTGTTGAAAGAGAGAAATATTTTGGGAAGAAGAAGACAGCTCCTTAGTCTTAAGGAATTTGTGTGCCTTGAACAAAAAGGAAGAATCAAGCACAAGATTCCTCTAGAGGAAGAGGTCACCAAATAAGATATGGAAGGAAGAATAATGCAGGAAGGGGGGAGGGGCAAACATTATCGAGGAGAAACACCTTATCTTCATTGCATATAATGCAAAAAAAACGGACATGATGCTTCCACATGTATTCTCTCATGGGATAGGACTAGACAGGAAAGGGATGAAGATAAAGGAAAATCATCAGATAAAGGGAATGGTAAAGCATCTGAATCAGCTCATTATGTTATGCCCCATTGTAATATTGAAGTAACTAAAGACTTGTTTATTGCTTCAGTTGTTTCATGGAAATATGCATGGTTGCTTGATTAAGGAGAAGCTTTACAAGTGAATTTTAGAAGATATTTCTTTGAAGAATTCACTAATAATTTTCATGGAGTAGTTTACCTTATAGAAAAGTCAAGACTCAAGCCACCATGGCTTGGCCCCATTAGGATCAAACTTCCTAGTCTCCCAAAATTTCTTCTACATGGTGTTCTCTACCTCTTAGAGTTGTGAAGAAACTTGTTACCTTTGGTTCACATCTTTCAACATGGATATTCCATACACATGTTTGATTGTAAGGTAAGGTCTAAAAAAGCATCAGACAACTCTCTCGTCATGACTGGGATAGAAGAAGAATGACTTTGAAGCTGCAAAGAAACTGTGCTCATGCAAAAAATTTTACATGCAATTATGAATTTGACGAAGATACACTACCATCTAGTCTCTTATGCAATTCTATATTCAGACATCTGAACTACATCAATATGTGTTTATTGAAGAGAAACAGTGTTACTTGTTTTCCAACCTTTCCTATAAAATCTAAGCAATGTGATGCTTGTATCCTATGAAATCACAACAAACATTATTTACATGATTCTCATATCATGAGAATATAGAAAGCTTGAAATCATTCATTCTAACTTATGTGGCCCTATTCACATTCCTTCTGCAATTGCTAATAAATACATGATACAATTATTGATGAATACACTAGAATGTGTTGGGTATATCTATTGAAGAACAAATCTGAAGATTTTGAAACATTCAAAAACTTTCATGCATGGATTGAAAATGATACACAATATCATATTGGCTCTATTCATACTAATAATGGAAAAGAATATACTACCAATGAATTTGAAAACTACCTTTTCCATGATGGGATAAAATATCAAACAACCATGCCTTATAATCCTCAACGGAACAATGTAATTGAAAGAAAGAACAAGACAATCTTAAATATGGTACATTCAATGATTTTTTCAAAAATGTAAAGTTGATGGTTTGGGCTAATGTACTTTTGTGTGTTGTGTATATTAAGAATAGGTGTCCATCTCATTCTATAAAAGAAAAGACTCCTTACCAAATGTTTTAATGGCCACATTCCTTTAGTGAGGCATCTTAGGGTTTTTGGTTCTGCCTGTTATGCCTTGATACCTATGGAATAAAGAAACAAACTAGGTGCAAGGAGTCAGAAATGTATCTCAATGGGCTACTAAGATACCTCTAAAGCATATACTCTCTATAATGAAGTAAATAAGAGGTTTATAATATCTAGAAATGTGATTTTTCATGAATATCCAAGACTAACAATGTTATTGAGTAGCAGCTTCATCACTTGGATATATTCATACATGCAAAATAATTTCAAGAGTTTTATAATGGGATTCCACATCTTGAAGGGGGGATGTCTATTTTGGATTAATCTATGGAATATCCTTTTGAATCATTCACTCCCCCTCATGAAGCTCCAACCATTGATCCAACCGACCCTTTGAGTGATGTGATGAGAGAATTGGAAGGAGAAATCTTGATTCAACCCCATCTCAATCATCTAAAATCTTGTGCTATCTCAGAAAGGTCCTCCAGAATGGCTCACAAAGACACTACAAAATGCTTGCGTTGATGAGATTGGAGAGATAAGAACAAGAAGATCTACTAGATATAATGGAGGTGATGTAGATGATTCTCATTCACTTGTTGATATGTGATGCAGGGGAATCCCTAATTCTCATTGATTGAGATGTAAAAAACATTTACTGGAGGAGTTGGTTCCTCAATGAGTGGTTTTTTAGGATAGTAATTATTTGGAAATTCCATGTAATTATTTAAATTAGGCAATTTTCAGCGGTGGTTGTAGTTTTTGATATTTGATCTAAAATGGTTTTTTGATCCCATATTCGTGGATCTTGACCATACCATTGTAATATTTAGATTATTTGAATTTTCATAAAAATGGGTTCGAGAGCACTACGCGGGAGATCTAAATTTTATTCGAACCAGTCCTCTAGAATCCTTTAACGATATATATATATATATTATATATATATATATATGAGGAAAAATAGGGAAAAACAGAGAAAAAAAGGTCAGAATTGAGCCGTCAAGGCTAGAAGTAGTAGGACGAGATGAGTGAGTAACATCAAAGCCAAGTGTGGCTCAGCATGGAGAAATCACTTCCTCCCATACTCCACCCTCTCCCTACCCTTCCAAACTCTTTCATATTTTCTCAATGGAAACATCAGAGGGGGTAACTAACACATATGAAGCTAATGCCACACAAGAGACAAGTAAACAACCATCCCATGCCAATGTTATCTAGCCAATGGATATGTGTGATCCTTTGGAAATCCTACGATAAGAGAGAAGATGAATACAAGAGAAAAAATGGACAATAAGTACCCTAGATACTCCTGGAGCTATTCCCAATCAAGACTTATCCCTAAATAGAATGAGAAAACATGGCAATGTGTTACAACAACATTAAAGCCTTTAGCAAAGAAGCCCTACTAAGAGATGAGACCATAAGACTGGAGGGCTCTACAAGTCACTTTTGAGAAAGATGGAGTTCTTGTAGAGGATTATCTATCGATAGCTCAGTGCTTAAGCAATATAATGGGTTACAAGTACATAAAAGCTACTTATTCAAGTGAAATATTCAATAAGTAGTTGGATTCTATATCCAAACGAAAACAATTCTTGAACACTAAGGTCAAATCCATAGAATGAGAGAGAAATTGGTTGCAGGGTAGTCTGAGTTCTATTGGGAAAGATAATCCAGAATCCAATGAGATAGTCTCCCTATTCAAAGAGAAAGATGAGAGAATCAAAGCCTTGGAAAATACTAAAATGGCCCCTCCATTCCCCATAACTCAGGGGATTCCATAATAAAAACAATAGTTAATAGAAGAAGTGAATTTATTGAGAAGAGAGATGCCTATATATATAATATATATATATATATATATATATATATCCTCATTGTAGGAGGACCGAGAGAAAGGCCAAATGGAGAGAGAAGAAAGAGAGAGAAGTTGATCAAGAGAGTGGCAAGGCTAGAGTATAGTGAGAGAAAGTGTTTAAAAGAGTGCATAGAGCTAAGAGGTGTAAAAATAGCCAAGGGGATCTGGGGTAAAGAGCCACTAATATAATCTAAAAGAACCAACACTTATCCAATTTGAATTATGGTGAAGTCCTTCAATTAACCAAAAAAAAGACTATTAGTGGATAAATCCCGTAAGGGAAAGCGATTGAAACTATTGAACCGAGAGGTTTCCAACCTATAGATCTTAGAAACCTCCCTTCCCATCAAGCTAGGCTTCTCTTACTGGGCTTATGTGGCGAAGTGGGAAAACCCAAAGTAGAAAATCAAAGGAGTCAATATAGTTGACGGGGGACCACGGGTCCTGCCCAGAGGGCTTAACACAATGGTATTTGGGAGTTTTTATTTTTCATTGTGTTGAGATATATATAAAGTGTCCCCAGACTATTAATTGTGGATCTCGCCCAGAGGGTTTACCCCAATGGCCTTTGCGAACGTTTTTCCCATTGTGCTGGGACATGAAGAGTGGGTTGGAGATATTATATGAAGGTCTAAGTGGGCTGTTGTGTATTGTGGTGTCTGCTAACAGTGCCACATAGGCCTGATCCTAAGCCATAAAAAAAGTTTCTCAAAGGTCCTGCTATAGGAAAACGATAATTAATGAAAATATTTTGCCATACTGATGAGCTTCGATATTGCAACAAGAATTTTGTAGCTCCCAAGGCTACCAAATTTAATTATCAACCTAGGTTTCATACAAAATTAAGAGTTATCGACACTATATGTGCCACATACAGTGTGTCCTTCCTTTAATGTCATGATGTAAAGGAGTGAATGTAATAAAATCATATCCTAAACTAATTGAAGAAAATGAAATGCTCGAAATGGAAACCTTAACCTATTACAAGAAAAGAAACAAATTCTAATTTCATCAATTAAATCTCATGAAGTAAATTTCATTAATTACATTTCAAATATTTTAGGTCCATTAACAAAGTTCTTTGGATGTGGCAATCATCATTGTATTATCCATTTCATCAATCTGTCCATTAGCCCAAATTGCTGAAGTGTTTTTAATGGGTAAAGAGGAAATTCCTAAGTGTTCTTTACTCTTCCCTAATCATTGATTTAGAGCCTAGGGGTCTTGATTCAACCCTAATGGACAATAACGAAGCTTCTTGAGAGAATCTGGGAAATTATATACATGTTGAAGGCTGCTACAAGAGATCCTGTAGTTACTACAAGAAAATATAATTCACCGAATGACCAATCAAATCAAATTCAAATTGGATGGGAATTTTTTATTTATTGAGTAGGATGTCTTAGGTCTCCATTCCAAGTGGAATAACTCAAAAATACCTATGATAACTGATTCTAAAAATCGTAGAAAATTACTAGTCTAAAATCTAGAAATTCGAGAACTAGTGATCTAGTAAATCTATCAAATGCCTAACCTAATCAAGTGAAAATGCAATGGGGTAGTATTTTTATTATATAATTTATTTTTTATCTAATGCAAGTGGAATCAACTATATTGAAGCTCATTAGCATGCTGTAAAAGTAGTAGAAATTTATTGTTATTTGCATTAAGGACTTCGAGAAATCTAGATTTGGGAATAAGCAAAATAATCCAAGTAACTCAATGATTACTATAACCTTCCAAATCTAATCCAATAATTATGCTTTTGATCCTTCAAAATAACTCACTTCAACCATTTAACCCAATCCCATAACAAGAAACCATTAATACTAAATGCAGAAATAGAAAAACGATAAGAACAAGAGATGCATGTGAATAAGAACTAAAAAGAAGAAAATTAAATGATACAAAATGAATCTAAGGCTCTTGGGATCCCCAAGCATAGGGAAGCTTAGAGTCCTATGAAGGAAACCAAGATTTAGAAGCTGAACATGACACCAATATTCATTATTTCCATCAATACAATTACATCCCTCCAAGAAATGACACCGGAGATCAAAAACACGAGTTCTCTCCACAAGAAGACTATGAAAAATCAACCTCTAGAGGAAAATTCGACTTGGTATTTATAAAAAATTAATAGGAAGGATTCCCCCTGAAAGGAGGAAGCTTTCTCCACCAAATTCCCTTAATTAGTAGATTTGGTTCCCAATACTAGGAATCAGCATTAAACGACACATAACACATTCCTAGATTTTCTCAATCATTAGAGCTCCATAAACTATGCAGTTATTTCATAATATCTTCTTGATTTATTATTTAATATTGTTCCTCCCGTAGTAGGGAGTAAGTCCCTAAATTATCTCCTCCAAATATTCATAATCTGCCCAGTATTCTCACAATATTCCATGAAAATAAATAATATTAGGCACAAATATGAAATTATCCATAAATATTTCTAATGAACATATTAAAGTTAAAAATACATTATCTAATGCAAAAAGAGAGGTTTAATGTGCTGAAGGATGGTTATATGTGCCTTAATTTATGTCTAATTTAGAGGCCTATCATGCCCCCTACTGAAAGTGTTGCTCATCCTTTGAGAAACTTAGTGACCTGATTGTGCCTCATTCATGGCCTTAGTGGCCTCTCTCTTGTGCATTCCTCAATACTTTCTCTTAATATTCTTGGCTATAAGTTTCGCAAGGACAAGCAAAAAAATGAAGTTGTTCTTTTCATGATTGTTTAATAGTATTTCAAGCAAAAAAACATAACTTTCCTCTTTGAAGGTGAACTCTGTTGGATTGTAGATCCATTTTTCATATCCTCTCCCTTGAAACCTTCATTCAATTTTCACTCATTTTTCTAAAACTGTTTGTGCATAGAAAAATCAAAATGTTTCTTGAGACCATTAGTCTACCTTCTTCCCCTTATTCAAGATGGGTTCATGAATATTTTTTAATTTGGAAAGGTCTTCCACATCCTTTTCCAACCTCCTGCTACCTTTTTCCACCATTTTGACACCTCCTAAACATTCAAACTCCTTTAGGTGAGAACTTAGGACATCCTATAGTAATTCCTATAGTAACTATAGGAAACCCTATACTAATTCTTGTACTAACTATAGGAAACCATGTATCAAGTTGTTTAAACTTATTTTGAGCAGAAATCATAGTTTGAGCCTAGGGTAGGCCCTCAACTTGACTTACATGCATTTCTCCCCTTTCTATAACATCTTTTAGGCCTTGGAAAAAATCTAGAAAGAGATTAGAGGCCTCTTGGAAAACCTCTTTTCATCACTACAATTTGAGTTCTATTTTGATAGTGAATGCCTTCTAGCCTTCATTAGCTTACTCTTATCTTTTGTGGCCTAGATGATTGCCTAATGGCCTTGGACTTCTCAGTTTTTATTAGGTCGCTCTTAGGGACTTCCATTTTGGGTTTTAGCATAATTTGTTCCTTTCTTCCTTCTTGTAGAAATATTCTTCCTTCCTATAACAGCCATTCCTTCTCTTTATGGGTCTTCTAACTATATGAGAGTGATGAGAAATGACGTAGAGGGTTTGGAGGATGATGCTAGGCCTTAGAGGGAGTAGTGTCGGTTTGTGAAAATGAAGAGGATGTGCTTTATGTGTTTTTTCAAAAAATATTCAGGGTGAGACAGAGTGTAGGGTTTGTTCTTGAAAAATATTATTTTTTTCTTATAAAATGGGATGGATGAATGATGAATAGATAGTGGATATGAAATGGATAGAGGGATTGGAGTGTTGTGGTGACTTGGCCTTTGAACAAATTTCATCTTTTAACTATAGTCCCCATTCCTTGAAATCATCACCTTTCTTAATTTGGTTTTTCCACATTGCATGAGTGAAGGGGTTAACTATATAAACTATTTGAAGGTGGCTAAGACTGTTGACCCATCCTTAGCTTATAAAATCTCATCTCTCATGCATTGACAACAAATTTCTAACTATAATATGCTCAATAGAAGAGGTCAAGAATATTGCATACCTATACCTACGTGATGGTTGTTGGAGATTCATGCATGTTGCTGCTAAGTTGATGATCAATCCATGGTCCTCTAGAGGTGATAATATCCTTTGTTTTCTTCTGCACATGCATTCATAGTTTGGTGATTCTAAATCTCTATCTTCCAGTTACCATGAGCGAGCTATATTAGTCAAAACCATCTTTCTTGGAGTGTTGGGCTGGGCCATGGGTGATGTTCACCTTCCCCACACTTTTCACAACTATCATACCCCTTACTAGCACTTCATTTCACCTTCCCTACCTTCCTATAGCCTTCAACTAGTTTCCTATAGAAAACCACGACATCTTGTAGTAACCATAGGAGACCCTGTAGTCATTTTTTTAAACCCATATCTCCCAAATGGTATACTAGATTGACCTCAAATTTTCTGAGCATGTTTCCATAATCCATATGCACCTCCCCATAAAAAGAATTTAGCCAATGGATGCACAAATCTGGAGAAAAATTAAAAATGATTGTAGGTGATGGAGGTCAATTTCTCGAAAACTGTGCACTGCGATTTGTTGAAATGTCTTGGTCATGTTACTATCATCCATATTCATCTCCCCATGAAACAACTTTGCAAATGGATGCACGAATATCGAGAAAATTTAAAAATGGTTATAGATGATGGAGGTCAATTTATCAAAAACTGTCTACTCGAATTTGTTGAAATCTCTTGGACATTACTATCATCCATATGCATCTCCCCTTGAAACATCTTGGCAAATGGATGCATGGTTTTCAAGATATGACAAAAATAATTTTCTACTTTATTTATTTTTGTTCCGTGTAGTAACTATAGGATCTTCATGTAGTATTTCAGGATAGAAAGGAACATGAGTGGTAAACGCTGGGCAATGATGACTGGATGGTGAAAATAGATGAGCATGATGGATTTGCATGGCCTTAGTCATGTTGGAGTACTTGAGCAAAGGAGGAGAAAGTCTAAGTTTGACTTCATTTTACTAGGCTTTTGACCAACTATTCCTTTGGTGGCTAACTTGTTTTTGTTGCTTGCGAAGTTTGGATAACACCTGCATTCATGAGAGAGAGATACATGGAGCAAATATTTTTATTTTTTCTTCTTTTTTTCTTCTAGGCCAACTAGCTACCTCAATGATAATTTCAACTAGTAGGTCTACGTATGTGCCTCAAAGGAGGTTTTCATCTAGGATCTTTTATTTTTCTTTATTTTTCTCTTTTTTCCAACCCATTGACTACCTCATGGAGGTTTTCAACCAATGAGCCAATATCAGGTGCCTCAAAGGAGGGTTTCACCTAAGATTTTATTTTTTCTCTTATTTTTCATTTTTTATTTCTTTTCCTATCCTACTCTACTTGAAAAAATAAAATCATTTTCAAGTGTAGGAATACTTCCAATGGAACCACTTGCATAATAGGATGACAAGTAAAGTCATTTGTAGGCTCAAAACATATGTTTTTACATGTACTTGAATGTGAGATAACAACTACTTTGACTGAGATGATATTAGGAATTGTTGAAGAGGAGTGTGTGGCTGCAACTTAATGATTGTATGGAACCATATTTCAATATAGTTGTTATGCCCTATGTCCACTTGTTGGTTTGGGTTATTCTTCATGTCTTCTTCTATCATGACATTAAAATATTCATCTTTTTGCAAAGTATTCTCTTGAATGCATGGAGGATCTGAAGGTAAACATGAGGGCACTTTCCCAATATTTGATTTTGATGTCTGTTCTTCATCAAGTGCAACCCATGATTCTTTGGTTTCCTCTTTTGAATATTATTTTTTTGCATGTTTTCCTTCAATGATATCAAGAGAATCTCTTTTTTGAAATACTCTTCGTTAGCTAAGATGAATACCATCTAGATCAAGAGGAGATGTTTGGAAGTGTTATGCCTCATCATTATAAGTGGGCTGAGCTACTTCCTTGTGTGGGTTTGGTAATGGTGGTACAGGTAGTTGAGTGGGAGTGGATATTTGAGATGGAAGTAGTTGGGGTTGTTGTTGTGATGAAAGTGAATGGTAGGTATAACATGGAGTTGTGTATGGAGGATATTGAGGAAAATATTGAGGATATTGTGAATGGCTCCCATAAGTTCCTTTCCAACCTTGTTTCCAAGATAGGTTTTGGGGTTGAGATGGCCAAGGTTGACAAGGAAATGGTGTATTCCAATTACTTTGAGATGGATGTACATAAGCTTGAAATTTTGAATTAGGTTCGTTCCTCATATAAGGATGAATAGGCTTCTATGGTCCTCTTGGAACTACATAACATAGTTGCATTTATAATTGACTTGCTCCGTTGTCCTCTTGGTAAAATTCCTTCAACCTTGGTAGTGAGGGGTAATATTTAATAGCATGTGATTCTACATGAACAACAAAAATATCATCATCTTCTTTTTATTCATCTTGCATTCTTAACATTTCTACTTATTTGGTTAGATTCCTAATAGTTTATGTTTTAAATTCATCAAACAAATTACCAAGTTTAGCTTGAGTTATTGATCTTGATGCTAATTTATATACTCTTTCCCTTCCTCTTGATATGTGTTTGCATGTTTCATAAATTTCTCCGAATGATAGTCGGTATACATCTCCTCTACTCATGAGATCTAGGAGATCAATCAAGTCATCCCTAATTGTTCCAAGTAAGAGGGTTTTTAGTGTGTCGAATCCTAAATGGTGTAGTTTTTCCCTTTTAACATTATACATGAACTTTTGTATTAGATCCTCAAGGCTCTCATCCTCTTTTTTATTCATTCTAAATATTTCTTCTTTCAGACCATGATCTTTATATTTTTCTAGAAAGACATTTTATATATCATTCCACGATCTTCTTGAATTAGTCCCTACAATCATGAACCATTTAAGAGCTCTATCTTTCAATGTTGCTGGAAACAATCTCAAGTTTTGAGTGTTTGATAAGTAATGGTAAGATCTAAAAATAATTTCAAATTGAAAGAAAAAGGTTTGTGGATCCACTGACCTTAGACCTTGAAAGTTTGGAAGAAAAGATGGAGGGATGTTCTTCATATGCACACTAACATTAGTGTCTTGAATGGGAAATCCAAGAAGATCTTTGTTGTCATAATTTCCATCCATTTCTTCTTCCTTCTTTGCCACCTCTTCTTCTTGTAGCTGCAAAAATGAAGGGTGATGTGGTACTTACTACACCACGTGGTTAAATGGGGGGTTGGTGTTGGAGGAGTAATTTTTTTTTTTTGAATAAGAATGCTAATGCAATGCAATTTTATATTTTTGAAACGAAATATGCCTAATACAATTTTTTTGTTTATGCAGAAAGTAAAAGAAATGAATCAATTAGGGAAGAGAACATTGCATACTTCGACACGTCCCTGGCAATGGCCCCAAAAAGTGATGAGCCTCGGTATTGCAACAAAAATGCTGCAACTTGCAAGGATATGAACTTTAATTATCAACTCGGGGTTCATGAAAACTTAATAGGTGTCATAACTATATGTGAAACATACAATGTGTCCTTCCTTTGATGTCATGTTGTAATCGAGTGAATGTAAGAAAATCAGATCCTAAACTAATAGCAGAAAATGAAATGCTCGAAATGGAAACCTTAACCTATTGCAAGAAATAAAATACAAGGAAACAACCATCTTCTAATTGCATAAATTAAATCTCATGAAGTAAATGTCAATAATTACATTTCAAAGAGTTTAGGTCCATTCACAGAGTTCATTGGATGTGGCAATCATCATTTTATTATCCATTTCATAAATATGTCCATTAGCCCAAATCAAATTAATGTTTTTCATGGGTAAAGAGGCAAGTCCTAAGTCATCTTTATTCTTCCCTAATAATTTATTTAGAGCCCATGGTTCTTGATTCAACCCTAAGGTACAATAACCAAGCTTCTTGAGTGAATTTGGGTAAGTATATACATATTGGAAGGTTGTTACAGGAGATCCTGTAATTACTACAAGAAACTATAATTCACCAAATGACTAGGAAAATCAAATCAAAATTGGATGGGGAATCTTTTTTTTTTATTGACTAGGGTGTTGTAGGTCTCTATTCCAAGTGGAATTACTCAAAAACAACTATGTTAACCCATGTTAAAATGTAGCAAAAAATTACAAGTCTAAAATCTAGAATTTTGAGAACTAGTGAGCCAATAAATCTATCAAATGCCTAACCTAATCAAGTGGAAATGCAATGGAGTAGTTTTTGTTATTAACTAGAATGTTTGTTTAATGTAATGCAATTGGAATCAACTTGATTGGACCTCATTATCATGCTATAAAAAATAGAAGAAATTTATTGTTATTTTCCACAAAGGACTTCCATAAATCTAGATTTGGGAATAAGCAAACTAATCTAAGTAACTCAATGATTACTATGACCTTCAAAATTTGTTCCAATAATGAAATGATGCTTGTGATCCTGAAAAATAACTTACTTCAACCATTTAACCTAATCCTACAGCACAAAATCTTTAATACTAAATGTAGAAATACAAAAATGACAAGAACAAGAGATGCATGTCAATAAGAAGTGAAAAGAAGAAAATTAAATGATAAAAAAGGGCTCTAAGGCTCCTCAGATAGACAAGCCCAAGGAAACTCAGAGTCCTACGAAGGAAACCAAGATTTACAAGTTAAACATGAGATTAAGTTTCATCATTTCCATCGATACATTTACAATCCTGCAAGAAATGACAGTGGAGCTACAAAAATACGAGTTTTGTCCACAAGAAGACTAAGAAAAATCAACCCCTAGAGGAAAATTCGATTTGCTACTTATAAAAAAAATGATTAAGAAGCATTCCCCATGAAAGGAGGAATCTTTCCCCACTAAAATCCCTTGATTAGTGGATTTGATTCCCAATACTAGGAATATGCATTCAATGACAGGGAACACACTCCTAGATTTTCGCAATCATTGAAGCACCAAAATTTGTGAAATTATTTCAGAATATGTTCTTGATTTATTATTTAATATTGATCCTCTTGTAGTAGGGAGTAATTTCCTAAATTATCTCCTCCTCCAAATCTTCATAATATTCCCAATATTTTCACAATATTCCACAAAAAAAAATAATACTAGGCACAACTATGCAAGTATCCATAAAACTTCCTAATGAACATATTAAAAATACATTATCTAATGCAAAAAGAGAGGTTTAATGTGTTGAAGGATGGTCAAATGGGCCTTAATTTATGTCTAAATTAGAGGTCCATCACATACTTTATTAGAGGTGGTCATCCCTCCAACTCTTTCGACTATTAATAAATATACTACAATTATTATTAATGGGATTTCTATCCCAAAAGTGATTGAAGGAAGCATCAATTCAGGGAATAAAACTGTGATTAAAGGGTAAAGAGATGCCAATTCTACACAAATCTAATTTAGATTTGCATCAAGTGGCATCAGAGAAGATCATGCATATTCTTCTGGAACAAAAGTAATCATGTCTCCTAGCGTTGATTGACGTGCTGAATGAGATGTTAAAGGAGGAGACAGATAAATACCCGTTGCTAATAGAGAGGTGTTATGGGTGATGCAGCGAATGGAGGAAAGAATGGATGTGATGGAGGTTGTTTTGTAGATAGAACCAAAAGCAATATATGTGAGTCGTTAAGAGGAAGAATCTCAAGAAGAAGAAGTAGTAGAAGCTAAGGTATTGAAAGAAGTTTTAGGGTCTATTATAAAACTGAAACTGGAATTGTATTCTTATATGGGCAGCATGAATCTCAAGGATCTTATTGATTGGATCATAGATATGGATCAATTCTTTGAAAATGAAGAAATGGAAGAGGAGAAGAATGTTAAATCCGTTTAAACTAAGTTAAAGGGTTATACAACCCTCTATTAGGATGGTGTACAAGCAAAGAGAAGGATAAATAACAAACAAAATATTAAAGGATGGGACAACATGGTGGCAAAACTCAGAGGTAAGTTTTTGCCAAAATTGTTGGAAATAACACTGAGAGGGGGGGGTGAATCAGTACTATCATGTCAAATATTCCTTTTCCAAAACAAATGATATAGGCTACTTCAGTTAGTTAAAGCCGCGTATATACGCAACTATGCAAAAGAAGAACCGCGTATACAAAGAAAACTTTTAATTTACTTTATCTTTCTGATGATGATTGTTAATATGTGATGCATAACCAAATAACCAGTAACCAGAGACAGTAAAATAGAGCAGAAAGACAATCACGCACAAGAACACAAGATATAAGGTGGAAACCCAATGTGGGTGAAAACCACTTGCTGCAATTCGTCTCTATATTCTTTTAAATTAGAAAAATCCTTTTACAATGTACTTGTGCAGTCCTTTACCAGTACGCAAGCTACAACCTGCAGAGAGCTACAACCCTCTCTTTTTCTCCAGTTTCTCCTGGAAGGGAGCTACAACCCCCTTTAGCTCTTGCACTAGCCAAGATACTAGTATGTAGGTGCTAGCCTATAGAAGGCTACAACCTTCTCTTTCTTCCAGGGACCACGTTTCATAAATTTTCAGACTAGATCCATGAACATCAATCAATCATCAAGAATTTCTACGTCAACCAATCTCCTTTCCACCAATTAGATCTAAATCAAGTAGATACTTTTCTGACAGCTGTACCAAAAACACAGTACCAGAAACCACACACCAAAATCTGAATCCAGAACACAGCAGCAATAAACAGAAGCAGCTAAATCACAACTTAAAGTATATACGCTATTTCAATAACCTGTAACATGCGTGCATACGCTTCTATGTTTGGAACAAACTGCGTATACGTGGTTTCCATTCACTGAACCAGCATGTATACGCACTTTATATTCACTAAACATGCGTACATATCTATAAAAGATAATTTGCTCTTTCAGATATTCAGGATGCTAATTAACCTAGATTATCAGTGTTGTAGATCAAGCAAGCGCCACATATAACAAACCAAAATCATACAAGGATATTATTGTTAAAGCTTAAATATTAAGACCCATCAATAGAAATTATCCTTCTTTTTGCGCTAAGGTTCCTCCTTCAATCAGATCCAGATTTACCACTTTTTCAGATATTCAATAATAATTCAGATGATCCTTTGCCACAAGATCTCCTTCCTCTTTTATAGTGTTAGGCCGTCCATAATACCATGGTCCAAAACCATAACATTTCATTACCATGAACCCAAACTAGGGATCAACACATCTGACGAGTCGCCATG